>CM052196.1:1525120-1667509 GCA_028455805.1 Lasioglossum figueresi | reverse complement strand
GTACGCGAGGATTGCAAGGGTCCGGGATTCCACTCCTGATTTCTTAATAATACAAGGACGGGGTTTCTTAGCAGTCAAAACCGCTAGATGAAAGATCAATCTAGGGGGCAATTTGCCTCAAAAGTCCTATTTTTACGTTGACGACGCGTAATTCTCATTATTCGGCAGCATATCGACAGCCACGATAGGCGGCAGCACCGTCGCCTGTCCATTGATTCTCGCGGCTCCGCGACATGCTGCCGAATAATGAGAATTACCTGTCGTAAACGTACAAGTAGGACTTCTGAGGCAAATAGTCCCCTAGATTGATCTTTCATCTAGCGATTTTGACTACTAAAAAACTCCGTCTTTGCATTATTGAGAAGTCAGGAGTGAAATTCTGGACCCTTGCTATCCTGGCGTACGTACTGTGATGACTGTGCGCAGTCACGCGCGAGTGTCGTCTGTCTAGGACACGCAGACCTTAAAGCTGCGAGAGGAACGAGCCGCACGTGTGGTCGTCGAAGAGACGCACACTGCTTTTCGTGGATTGCGCAACCACCGATGCTCTCTTCGGGGCCCGGCGCGCAGTGTTCGTAAAATAGTCAAAGGCGAGGCCACCAGGAGAAAAGAAATAGACTCCTCGGGTGAGGAGCAGAGGGGCCAGTCCGAGGAAGAAGTCTGCAGAGCCTGAAGCCAGGGTCCGGCTCCGGAAACGATTCGGCTGCCGCAGGCGGGGAAAGCGACCGCTAACTTGGCACGTGGTTCTCTCTCGCGAATTCTCCCGCAGCCCAACACTCTTGCGAATCGCCAACCTCCGGGCTTCCAAAACTCGACGATACCACCCTCTTGTAGAGTGCTGAACCGAGATCGTTTCAGCCCCTTAGATAGGTGGCGGTTGTAGCTTTAACCCTCATCTGTCCCACACTGTCCAGTGGTAAAATTTTTTTCATCAAATCGATGAGTTAACATTTACATCTTAGGGTCTTCGGTTATATGTTTCGCATTAATTCATGATTGCAAATAGCTGTAACATTGGAATTCCGTAAAAATATGTACAAATTAATTTTATATTATGCGAATTTAAAATTATAAATATATTATTTTGAGCGTATTAAAGCTATCGATAAAAGAAAGAAATTTCTTCGGAATAAAAATTCGCAGCATCCTGCAAATTTTGTACCTCTCCAAAGTGAAACGTTTCGAAAGCTTCATCTACGAGACAACATACATAGTAGTTTTAATGTATGCATCAAAAGAAGTTACATAAAATAAATCTTTTCAATTCTCTTGTGTAATTGCAACACGAGCAGCGGTGTGCAGCAATATAATTCACCGAGGAGAAACAGCGAGAGAAATGTTGTGTTGATGCAACGTTCGCTACGAATAACTTAAAGTATGTTGCTTAATTCATACGATGAACAGATTAATTTTTTGAAGACAACTAAGAAATTCATTACAAATAACGTAAAATATGTTGTTTAATTACATCGAACAGATTAATTTTGTCGAGAACTATCAAGTTCGTTACAAAGAACGTAAAATATGTTGTTTAATTATTACGAACAGATTAATTTTCACGAGAACTATCAAGTTCGTTACAAATAACGTAAAGTATGTTGTTTAATTTTTACAAACACATTAATTTTGACGAAAACTATCAAGTTCATTACAAATAACGTAAAATATGTTGTTTAATTATTACGAACAGATTAATTTTGACGAGAACTATCAAGTTCGTTACAAATTACGTAAAGTATGTTGTTTAATTACTACGAACAGATTCATTTTGACGAGAACTATCAAGTTCGTTACAAATAACGTAAAATATCATTGAATTATTACGAACAAATGAATTTTGACGAAAACGCAGGAAACGTAATAACATCCGCCATCTTGAATTTTGCTGAGTTCTGGGTATTGGCTGATACGACTGGTTGCACTGTGGCGTGGCTTCTTTCCGGCGGAACACGAGTCCGCGCGGCTCTTGCTGTCTATCGAATTTTAAGTGCGCCGGTATCGTCCGCTGCCGAATTTGTTTGCTTTCGAATTTCAGCGAATCGATGCCGCTCAATATCGAATTCAAACATATCAGGTTTGTTACCGAATTCAAGTGTATCCGGCTCTTCCTCGCCCCCCTCCCTAGAACGCGTCGATAGTTCCTCCCTGGGCGAAATACGAATCGCTGGAACTTTGTTTGCCGTTAAACTCGAATAAATCGATATTCCTTTGATAACGGTCCGTGTACTGATGAAAATGTAGATTGAGTAGTTCCTCGCTTTTATGCTGGAAGCTCTTTTATACAGTTCCCGATCGCCGCGTCTATTTTTACGCCGTGTAATGACGTTGCGATCCTGCCCCCTCGAGCGCTGCCTCTATTTCACAATGCGTTTCCCGATAGCGATTTATGATAATGCCGCCGCCTTTCTCGGATTGACTTTTTGCGAGACGACTGCTCGACGACCGGCGACCGGCGACCGGCGATCGGCGATCGGCGACCGGCACGGCGGCGATCTCGCACGAGTCTCTGAGCCCAGAGTGCCAGATCAGGGGAATTCACTTGGATCGAGGGGAAAAAATAACCTCTCTCTGCTAGCACCGGTTACGAGTATAACTGATCACACACACACTTTAAATCAGAATGACATTTTTATGAATTAACCAACCGACTTCGTTTTCTCTGTAAGTGTACAAGGATTAGTTTATAGTAAATAACATCTAATAAATATGTTGAAAAGATGTATTTGATCGGAATTGTGAGAAACGATAGTAAAATTTGATGTTCACAACTTGTTTAGCTGGGCCAATATCGAAGATTGCAAAGACGTGTTTTGTAAAGTCGTACAAATGATATAAATTCTGAAAATTTTATTCGCATTGGTTAATTGATTTACGAATTACAAACGATCAAAACTGGAAAAAGTGTCAGTTACAGGCTGAAAATCATGAAAAATTGCAATTTTGCACCACGATAATGCACCTGCTCGCACTGCATTGCTAGTTCGCGACTTTTTTGCCAAAACCGACACCGTAATGATAGCCCGTGTCATTATTTTTGTTCCCAAAAATAAATAGAACCTTAAAGGGTCGTCGTTTCTCAAACATAGATCAGATTAAAAGCGTATCGCTGAAAGAACTATCCCAAAGATCAAGTTCCAGAGGTGCCTCGGGGATTGGAAGAATCGCTGGCATAAGTGTGTAATATCTGGACAGCGGATTTCATTCGTTTATGACCAAAATGAATGGGTACCATTTAAGACAGTAAAACTATTAGAAGAATTTAAACGTACCGCCATATTACATTATTTCACTCCACTTTGTTGCAATCTAGATGGAACATGGAGACTAGATGCAGACAACTTTGATTGGGATAACATTCGCGCAGTCGAATAAATAAAATTTTTTCGGAAAAATGAAAATTCCCGTTATTGTTCGAACGCGTCTCGTATATGGTCACGTGACCCGGCCGTAGCGGAAGCGTGGGGGAATCGAAGGGGAAAAGTAAGGAGGGAGACAAATCTTACAATTAATCTGGCGACTCTGTCTGAGCCTGTGAAGCCTGATTGCGAGTCTGAGTCCGCGCAAAACCCGTCAACCAATTATGCTGATCGCGGCGCGATCCACGTCCTCGCCGTGTAAAATATTTAGCTCGCTCGACGCTCGCACGAGCCTGCAACGGCATCGGATTTTTTCCAACCTTTTTTTGCCCGTGAAAATCACTATCGAGACCTCGCTCCGCGTTTCCATCGAGCTAGACGGCCGGGTGCGTGCTACGTTCGCATTCTGCGCAGTATCCAGCTCGAAAAGGTTCATGCGAGACTCGCAAAGCGCATTTTCTTCGCGCAAACGGACTAGAAATGTTGCTCTTGGGAATATAGTTTTGCTCGCCGTCGAATAGAAAGTACTTCAGCTCCTTGTGTCTACACTGTTAGGAGATTAAACACAACTGCTGGACAATTCCAAAGGAAATCTAATTCTGCGAAAGCAGAAACCGATTTTATTTAGTGCTCTTTATGCCTCTATCGCTACCAATATACTAACCTTTTTATTGTATTCATCTTATCTGATAAAGTCAATCAAACTGAATTTTTATATCGAGGGTAAGGAAATTCTGCAACAGCAGACAAATGTCCTTTTAAATTTCTGACGCTACCAATATACATAGTAACAGTTTTATTGTATTCATCTTCTGCGATAAAGTCAATCAATTTCAATTTTTACATCGAGGGGAAGGAAATTCTGCGACAGCAGACGAATGTCCCTTTAAATTTCTAACGCTACCAATATACATAGTAACATATTTATTGTATTCATCTTCTCTGATAAAGTCAATCACATTCAACTCGACTGCGGATCTTTATGCATTTATAACAAAATTGAGTAGATGAAATTCTGAAAATTGTTATAAAATTAAAAAGATTCACTATTAAAATCATTATAAGGGAAGAAATAACATTCAAATTAGTTTCTATTTCTTGCAATCGATGCAGATAATTTTTATTTTACATAAACACCCGCAGTCTACTGATATTGTACGAGGTTGTTACATAAATTTTATATCCATCAAAAGGAAAAAATCATTAGAATGGAATTATTGTAGGTCGGAAGAAATGTTTAATTTTCGAATTGAAATATCTCCTCGTGCAAAGAGTTAAAGTGTGTGCCATTAATTATGAGACTGACTGTAGGTTCTCGAGGATTCAATTAGCCAAATACGAGTTCGACAGTGGGAGGGGTTAGAAAGACAGATTCCGTCTGAACTGTTTTTATTTGCCGGTGGTTGTTACGACGAACGTTTTTTCCCGATCTAACACAGCCTGGGGATTTTTTTCGAGCCTTATATGGCGTGGTCCGCGATTCTTGCGCAAATCTTTAATACAGCAACGCGCACTTGCATTTTATCGTTCTCCGATCTTTCTCCTCGCGCTGCTTTTGTGCCCGCGGGCGAAGCCTCGAGTCCACGTTGTCAACGTAATGGTAGTAATTTAGCGTAAGTTACAATTGGCTGCGTAATGCCTGTGATAATGTCACCTCGAGCCACGCCACATCACTGTAAATCACATTAACACGGTGGTTTCTTCTTTCGTCGCGAAACAACGCGAAACAACAGCCTCGCCGTCGTGTTTCCAAGACGACAATTTTGTTGACTCGCGATCCCCGGTAAACGAGTCGCGCCGACAAGCCCCGTACATTGTGATTGCAAAATGATTTATACCGTTTAATTGGATATATCGGAGTCACTGAACCGAAAGTCGAGCGTACATTTTCAATATTTATCGGAAAAATTGTTAATTCTCTTCGTGTATTTGATTTCGAAATCGTAACAAGGATCGCCGATAACAACGGAAAAAGTAATTTAATTTTCGTTTCTCCTTTTCAGCAGCAATATCCGCAGGGAAATTATACAATTTGGATTAAATACAGGGTGTCCCAAAAATATTGTTCTTCCTTCAAGGAGCTCTCATTGGTCGAGTCGGCATCGGTGTCTCTCGCGAAAATCTCCTTAACCATTTGCACTCCGAATTATTTTTCAATTTTGTTGCCAACTCCCTACCATTTCAAGTGTTTCATTTGAAATTAACTTCAAAGGACAGTTCCTTGATTCCTACTTATTTTAAACAATTTTGTTTACTAATTATTAGACTGCGGACCTTCATGCAGAATAAAAATGTTCATCAGCGATTGTGGACAGCAGGAGTTAAATACAAATTCATTTCATCCCCTAATAGTTCTTTACACCTGAAAATAACATTACACTGTTTTTAGATTTTTCTAATTTTTCAGTGCATCATACGTCACCTAGCCAATTTATTCGTAAATGCATACAAATCCACAGTCTACCAATTATATTAAATACAACTGTCAAACTTTGTTGCACTTTATACTTGTGCAACTTGTATTTGTTTCTAACTAAAAAATACGACATAAATAAATAAAGGAATAACGAAGCACATATAAAAACACGTTTCACACTCGACAAAGGAGTGCAAAGGGTTAACGAAACCGCAGTGAGTGAATCTGAGGAATCACCTGTTTCGAGAAAGCACAACATTTTTGGGATACCCAGTATATAGTTGGATTCACGTATAGCCAAGACAACGTCCATGTTTTATTACATAATATTTTTTCGGAGGCCGTTAACGTTCGCTGGGATTGTTAACGAATTTCAAAAGATAATTTTCCCATCGTTACTGTAATTGTAACATTACTGTCGAATCTGATAAAATATGTTCGGCGAAGTGAAAGTTCTCGGCTCGTAATCCGATAGAAAATTATACAATCACAATCGACGAACTTGTCGGCATTCCTGCGCCAAAATTTTCGTGTCACCGTATCTCGGCGCAAAACCAATTAACACGCGACCGATAAAAAAACGCCAACACTACACAGTTTCATAATTCAAGTCAGCGGATAATGTTGCAAATACAAGTCGGTCAACTTGGTTTAATGTTTGCCATGCGTGTAGCAGGTATTTTATAATTTAACATTAATCCGTTGCACGTTGATAAACAACAAGTGAGAAAGATGTGTATTCCTCGAGTAGCCCAGAAACTCGTTGAAAAGTGTAACCGATGCGAAGCGATACTAATTTATTATTCATGAAAGTTTTAGCAACATTTTTGCGACATTTTTCTGGTTCAAATGACTACAAACGCGATAGGATTTCGATCATATTTACTTGTTTATGATTATCCGAACCAATAAAGCGATCCATATACAACACCATTCGTTGTACGAATTAATAAAAATAAAATCTAGAATTGTAACTAGGTAGACAAGCATTCTATTATTCAAACAGTTGTGTATGTGCTAATCGATGTTCAACTGAATCAATAATTAACTCTCATCGGTCGCTCGGATCAATTTGACACAGTTTTCCCGAAATAAGTTATACTGTTCTGTTATTTCTACGTAAATTTGACTCGAAACTAATATTCGGACGCTCTAAAACAGACGATAACTTTTTTAATATTGTACTATACGATTTGAACTTTTTTTGGGAAGCTGGAGCAATTAATTTACTACAGGATGTGAAAAGAAATTTTTTCAAAAATTGCAATTGATCGGAATTGTAGAAAAAATACTAATAGTTGCATTTTACAACTTTTTTATATGGGCCCTTGATATACCATAAATCTAATAGTTAACGAGATATTATAGTGCTCGAAATGATATCCCTCAACTTCAATAACTACATACGGAAAATTATTTCGATAATATCTCGTTAACATATTAGATTTATCATATACGAAGGTCAATAGTTTTTTAAGCCGAATTTTGTGCTTCATCCGGATTCGAACAAAAATATTGAGCATTCTATTTAAAAACCTGAAGGTAACCTTCATATCTCGATAAACAATCGAAGCAACAAAAATCAGATTGCAGCACTGTGTGTCCCTCTGAGAACCATGCAACATTTGTTTGAACATTTCTTTTGTACAACAAATAACTTACGAGTTATTTGAGATCGTCGCGTTTCGAGACTCACCCTGTCAGAATTGTATAGAATTACAATTGAATTACTCCAGGAATTATAATGACAAAGTAATTGAATTACATCGTAATTCAATCATATTGTAATTTATAATTCAGATCTTCATTCGATTGAATTACAATGTAATTCGTAATTTCTAATTGGAGTAGAATCATAAAATACTTTGTAATTAAATTACATTAATAACGAGTTAAGAGGACGAGGACTAGAAAATACGCCGCATAGACAGCAAACAAGTATGTATATGAAAGGAAAACATAAAAATATATCGCGCTTCTTCAAAGTTCTCGTCTATAATTTGGAGAGCTGTATTTTAATTATATTGTATTTCAATTACACGTCCGATTCTCATAATTAGTAATTGTAGTAATTGAAAGGTTTGAATTACGTAATTCAGTTACGACGTTGTTGAATTACTATATAATTGAAATACAATGTAGTTGAATTAGCAAAACACTGCACCCTGTATACATTAGTAACCAAATTTATAGAAGTGAAGAATTTTGGCCATTTGTGCGCACTGTATGTCGATGTGCATCGATCTCGGTGAATTTGAACAGGAACAACATCAAAGTTCGTTCAAACAAGAAAAACATGCAGCGCCCAATGAAAAATTGGACATTATGTAATTGTTTAATGATTCGCGAGCAAGCGTTTATGAAACACAAAGAACGCCGCTTCTTGCGACGACGCCGAGGTGGGGAAATCATTGATACCGCGCGAAGAGGAAAATTTATCCTCGTCCTCGAGCAACGTCCCCGAGGACAGTGAGAGTATAGCGAGCCGACGCGACGCGCGCGATGTATTGGTTCTGCGCGTGCACCTCGGTTGCAATACGTGCCAAACGACTCGACACGAAATTTCAAGTTTCTTCTGCTGCCGAATAATGTCTTTAAATCCACCGGATCCCTTCCTTTTCTTTTTCCCCCGATTCGCACGGCCAGCTGCACGGTTCTACTCCCATTTTACGACCCTTGCTTCATTTTGGCTTTAATCTCACACTTTTTCGTCGGCTGCAACTTCCATGCAAGATGCAGGCACAATCTGCACACTTTGCTATTTTACCACGTTTTTTATTTCAGAGCACCCTTTCGTCGAATCACACAAAAATAGCTCATTTGTAGACTCGTTCGATACTTTATCTATAATTTGTCTATACTCTATATCAATACTTTACAAACATACACCTTGCCCTACGATTTATTTTACCGTTTCAGTGATTAGAACTTTTTTTGTAGATCATAATTTCCTGAAAAGGGAGAGAATTTATACCTATCGTATGCCTACATGTTCTTCGATGAAGGTTTAAAGAAAATTAATACGTACATATTTATTAGACTCTGTTCAGAATCTTAAGAGAGCAGTTTTGTTTATTAACAAGTCAGTTAACGCTATTTATAATAAGTAGACTGCGGATCTTTGTGCAGAATAAAAATTTTCTGCATCGATCGTGGGCAACAGGAGTAGAATAAAAATTTATTGCATCCTTTAACGATTTTGTTGTTCTAATCTTCTACCGTTTTATATTTCACCCATCCAATTTCTTCGTAAATGCATAAAAATCCGCAGTCCAATAATAAGCTTCATCGAATAGAGTATGTAAGTAACAAAAATTGATCTAGAATGTCGATTCATGTGCGAATACGTTGCAAGTGTTTATGTAACATTTTCTAAAAGTTGCTTATTTCTCTGTGATTCGATGTAAACTTCACATTTTTATAAATAATATCAAATACTAACAATCTAATGAACGTAACATTTTATTTTCCCAACAATTTTAATGAATCAAAAATAATATGAAATTCTATTGCAACGCTTACATCATTTCGTTAAGGTTTCCGTAAGGAACAAATTACTTATTTAAAATTGATTTTATGTAAATAATATAATTCTGCATGAACGCTCTACTTTTATATTTTATCTTTTTAGGTATACATATTTTCATGAGTGTATGTATTGCTGCATCTCACGCGCGTGCTAAAGCGTAAAAGATTTTGTTGGAGTCTACATAAAATAAAAGTTTCATTAACTTCATGAACTCGTAAACTTTATGATGTACTACGATGTATGAAACTTTACGTCGTAGATGTTATAAACAGGGAAAAATCTACTCATAACCGTTGGTGCGAGCAGAAAGATGCACAATCGATGTAAAGGGACTATACTGTTCAGTAGAATCGGAAAGTAATTTCCAGACGTATAATGCAGTACCTGCTTCACTTGCTCGAAACATTCTTGGAACAATTCTTCCACGATCGGTATCACCTCTTTCGCTTCTCTCATCAATTATGAAGCACCCTGTAGACACGATAAGATTTTTCTTTCTGCTTTTGAAGTTTTGAGAACCTTGAATGAGGTTCTCTTAAGTCATTTGAAGTAACTTTCTCTTTAGCGAATATTTCCGCATCGGTTTTGTTAAGGAATTATTAATTATTATTTTGTTAAGGAATTACTAATTATTACTAATTTAAATAAGTTTTTGATGTACATCTATGCAATAAATAAAAATCTGAATTTCTTAATAAATATTCACATTTGATTTGATTTTTTTATTCTAAAACTGACATAAAAATACTGTATTTGTGAAAGATTGAAATTGATTTGCAAAAGGGTGAATTTGGAGTATAGAACCTGTGAAAAGTTGAAATTGATTTGCAAAAGGGTGAATTTAGAACAAAACCTTTAGAAGGTTGAAATTGATTTGCACAGGGTTGAATTTGATATGCAAAAGAGTCAAATTGGTTTGCTAAAGGGTGAATTTGGAGTACAAAACCTTTAGAAGGTTGAAATTGATTTGCACAGGGTTGGATTTGATATGCAAAAGAGTCAAATTGGTTTGCTAAAGGGTGAATTTGGAGTACAAAACCTTTAAAAGGTTGAAATTGATTTGCAAAAGGATGAAATTGATTTGTAAAAGGGTGAAATTTATTTGCTAAAACTGTATACGCGTATTATCCGTATATTGTGATACAAGTGAACACGTGTATTAAAGTTCATGTATTTTTCGTGAATTAAATAGTAATCGGACTTCTGCACGGACTGTATTAATTGCGCGTGTACTATCGATACACTTATTTTCAATAAACGTGAAACGGGTATCGATTGTCTATATGTTTATATGGCCTGATTGTAAGATCCCAACGTAAGGCGAGGCGTTGTTTACGTTGGGACGCAAAACAGAAATCCCAAGATCGCAATTCCCCCCGTTTTGTCACGCTGCTGTTCCGAGCGTTAGGAAAGTTACGCAGTTGTGAAACAAATTCGTGACCGGACTCTCGAGTGGCTTCGATCACAACTAACGCCACGTTCATCCACTGAATTATACATTTATCTCTGTGTGAGTGGCGGCACGGAACGCAGCGCCGGTGATGATACGCGTCCTTAGGCCAAAAAAAAGAATCGCTAACGAGATGTATCCGTGTTATTTCGTTGATTCCGTGAAGGTACTCACCGATCCGTGTTCGCGGGCTCACGTGAACACCCAAATCAAGGACATGGAACTTACCTGAAAACAGAACGGACAAAGGTTACAAATTTCACAATCGAAACAAGATTATATTCGTTACACGATAGTCCATAATCTACCGTTAATGGATAATGGTTGGTCAATCGATCGAAAGTTTAATGACTTTTTAATTTCTGCGAGCTTGGCGATGTATCAAGAAGACCGGCGGTCCATTAGAAACAGATCATCATCGTGCGTGTCTCAACTTGGATGATTAATAACCCCAACTTTTTACCTTTAGGTTGAATGCCACGGAAAATATAGAAAGTTTTCTCTTCTTTATTATATATGCTATTTATTAGACTGCGGATTTTATACATTCATGAAACTGTGAATAATGTTATGACTAGACTCCGGATCTCTGTGCGAAATAAAAGGTTTGAGTGAACTTGTCAAGATCATCATTCCGAACAAGATTTATCTTTACACTTTTCGTCGGTCGGCTTTAGATCGCGAGATATTTCCGAAAAACTTTACTTGTAAATTCATTTGTCGATGCGCCACCTCCTCTCCGATTTCAATGACCTTGAAATATGTTGTCAAGGTCGTGGTCTGACGCCGAGTATAATACAAAGTGGGTTTGGATTAGGTTTTCGGATCTAATCCAGACCTAACACAGATCTAACCGAAACCTAATCCAAGCATTTACAACTAACGTTTCTTGAAATTATCTCGTAAACTAAAGCCGACCGACAAAAACTTTAACGGGAAATATTGTCCCGAACGATGACCTTCACAACATACTTAGGTATGCTTTGGAGCTCATTGAAATCTGAGGAGAGGACCCTAATCGCCAAGTTCAGCAAACTTCGTGCATCAGTTGCAAGGCACAGGAGAGTTAAATATAAATCTATATTTTTCACTAATAATTCTAATGTGTGTAGTCAAAATAATACACTCTCAAAGACTTTTAAATTTCTCATTTTTGTCATAAATGTTTTAAATTACGTCTACTCGGTTTTGTCATAAATGCATAAAGTCCGCTGTCTAACCATTATTCAAAATATTGTTTAGATTATTAAATATGTTGGGACTTAACTAATTACTAAACATTTAAGTATTGTATGAGGTATTATATCAATATCGTATCCATAAAATGAAAAATAATCGTGTAGAATGGAATTATTATAGGTCGGAAGAAACGTTTAAGTATTGAATTAAAATAGCTCCGAGTGCGAAGGGTTATTCGACGGCATGCGGTGCACCTTGGGTCGCACGGATCCGTGTTTACATGCTCTGTCCGTTTCTACGTTCTATGCTACGTTCTACACGATCTATGTCGGAGCACGGACCCGAGGATCCAGCTTAGATCAAGATTCGACTGTGGAAGCGATAGGGAAACTAATCGGAAGGCATTCGGGAGTGGATCTGGCGATCGATCAAGCAGCCTCCGAATCGCGCCATCAAAATCAACAAAGTGTCGGGGCTTTATTCATCGGAACGACTCCATTGAATTTGTTTCTCCTGTCGAAACGTTCTTTTCATTCTTGTTCCCGTTCGCGCGAAGAAAAGACTTGGTCGCACGTCGCGAATACAGCTCCGAGCTATTATTACGCGCTCATTTACAACTCACCCCCCAACACCCGCACCCCGTGGTCCCCGGCAAACCCCCGTCTCCCACCGGAGCCAGGAGCCAGGCAAAGAACAAAACGGAAGCTCGGTCTTTTACAAGAAGAAGAAAAAAAAAGAAGAAAAAGAAGCAACGCGGCACCGGCGAGCAGTGCCGTTCCCGTCTCGGTTGATGTGAAACGAAGTTTTTAAAAGGCAGCCTCATGCAACTATCAACGTGCATCGTGAGGCCTTCTCGTTTCTTTGCGTTTGTTCGGCTGGTCGAGAGACCGTGCCGTGCACGCTCCTAACGTAAGGAGCGATTGTTGTCGGCGATGGGCGCTGTCGCAATCGGAAGTTTCGTCTTGCAACCGTCGCTCGGCCGTTTCGCTTCGGTACGCGCGCCGCGAGAGCCAACAATCCCGCTCGAACGATCCACCGGAATCGGATGAAGAGAGAGACAAAGAGAGAGAGAGAGAGAGAGAGAGAGAGAGAGATCAGACCCATCTTGCCGTGCACATCTCACGAGATCCGTTGCACGAAACATCCTTCGCTTGGGAACATCGGCCGCCGACTCTCCCCGAGAAGAGATCGGAGTCCTCCCGTTCAAATGAACACATCGCGGACCGAACGCTCGGATCGGGACTCGCTCCGTGACTCATCGTTTAATGACTCGAACGGATAGATCTACCTTTTTGCGCTGCGTCGCATTGTCCGCTCACTGAATGCACCGGACTCGCCGCCTAGACCGCTAACAGGGCACAGCCGGCCCACAACGTCGTCGTTTTAACAGTTCAAGAGTTCCATTCGCGCACAGAAATCAATCGAACGGAATTCATTTACGGGAATACCGTAAATGTACCTATTACCGCGGGTGCACGGTTTACTGCTGTATTCTTTCTCAATGAATTTTTCCCTGAATAAGTCTGTACAATTCAATGAGAATGTATTCTCGTTGGCGAGCTAAACAAAATTCTCAATTATTCTCATACTTTTATAATCTTAGGATTTGAGAAGGCATTCTTCATAACAGGTCGAAATAAGACCATTTTCTTCTATCACGATTCACCAAAGGATTGTTGTTCGCATGATTGTACATTCTTCATATTCCTTTAATCCTTTGCATTCGGAGCCATTTTAACTCGATAACGAAACATTTATTCCGACCGGGAATATTTCCATTCCCTATGATTTTGTAAACTTCATGGATATGGAATTGGTATTGTACCTCGTGGAATACCTAAATGTTTATTAATAGATTATATACCGATATATGTAATAGTGTAAACAATATTTTAAATAATGGCACAGCAATTTCAAGAGGCGCCTCAGTTTTATTATTAATTCGATACCTACTTCGATGCGATAAAAATATAAAATCAAACCTCTCTTGCCTTTTTAATAAAAAAATTAAGCGCTCAGCGTTGCGTACATTAAAGTGAAGGGGGAGCTCATTACTGCGGCACAAATATCATTAGGAATGTCCGTAATACTGCGGTGTGAATTGCTAATACGTAGAGAAACGAGGATCCTTTCAGCCTAACGTTGTGGATTAGGTACCTATTCGATACACGTAAGTAGGTAGGTTACGATTTTAGATAAAAAGTATTGTAGATAAAGTAAGAAAATGTGGCAACAATTAAATCGAAAAGTAATGGAAAAAAACAGTAACAAAAATAAAAAACAAAGCAAAATGCAGTGCGTTTCTTTAAAAGATGAAGACGATTTATATTCCTAATGGAATTCAATGCAAAGAAAACATCTAGAAGCATAATTCTATACACATCGAGCAATAGGAAAACTGTAATTTTGACGAAAATTGTCACAAATTTGTATACACCCACACCTACTGGTCGAAAAGAGAAACGTTAGAATACGGATGAAATGAATCCTTACAAATCTCTTTGAAGCAAATAACAACACGTTGCATTCGGTATGAATAAAATTTTATTTGCGTTATTGTTTTATTAAAATTTATTCGTTCGAAGGAAATGTAAAAACGTTGTTATCAAAAGTGGGACGACATACTTTTATGTTAACCGTAATTTAATTGTTCGAATAATATAACATAAATACATAGTTGCACGATCCAGGTTTGCAAGGTTAGTATTTTCTAGAATCACCTGATCAATTAAGATTCAAGAGTGCTGACCGGTCGCTATAATAAAAATTCAAAATTGTTTTAACGAAACTCGACTGCCCGTCTTACTATTTCGTCCAACTGTCACGTCGGGTCTGAATTTGACACCACGTAAGCTAAATACGGACAGTGTTCGGGGGACGTTGTTAATAAAAATCGTTAAACTCGGAATAGGTGTGTCTGATATGAGCTTAATCGGACTTTGTCCTGATTTATAACCCAATGGAAAATGGGTCTCGGATCGTTAACCATTCAGAAGTCCTTGAGCGTATAAGGCGTTTTATGTTGGAAGTAAATGGCCGAGAGGAAAACTCGTAATAGTTCGTTCATAATTCACCGCCGAGGGAGCCGCCGCGCCGCCTAAAAGATCGCTATCGCTTAAAAACTATTTCCGTGATAAGAAAAAGAATATATATAAAAAAAATCAATCCCTTTTGCCTCGCAATTCCATGAAAATGCCGGTTGACGGAAATATTCATATTTTACTTGTATCGAGGGAAATACGATTAAAAAAATGTTCCCGGTGGATGCAACCGCGAAATTTAAATTTAAAATTGAAACCCGTTCCTCGGGTCCGCCCAATGAAAAAGGAACCGAACGAAACGCTCGACGGTGGCGCCATTGAACGTTTGAATCTCGTCGGTAAGGTCGGACATCGACGATAACTTCATCGGTCGATACTGCCGGGCGTCGTAAGATTGGTTTACGGGAAAGAACACGCCGTTAGCAGCGTCATCTGACGTGGTATTCGGTACCATGGCGGCGACCGGCCTTGCAAGGCTGCAGGCCATCGAACTCTTGGCCTACTGTCGTGCCACGTAATACGTGTGTAAGATGCGCGAGAACGAGGATAACCGGCATGCGCAAGGGAAAAAGGACGACCGATCCGGTAGGAACGATCTAACTCCGAAGACTCGAAAGGGGGCTGCGTCGAACCAGTGCCGTATTCCCGCTGGTACCCCGAACTTCAAACTCAAACTGAATTGGTCACTACATACCTTAGACTTTAAACCATATATACGGTAAGCAGCATAACTGTTTCCACACACTTTAAATTAGAATAACTTTTTTATGAATAAACTAAACGACTTCAATTTCTCCGTAAGGCTAGAAGAATTAGTTTAGTAAACGAGGTCTAATAAATAAATTGAAAAAATGCATTTGGTCGGAATTTGGTAAAAATTGATTTTTACAACTTTTTTAACCTTGGCCAATAACGAAAATATAAAGGATGTGTTTTGTAAACTTGTATGAACTATACGCGTTCTAATAATTTCATTGACATTGATTTATCAATTACGTATAAACGACGAAAAGCGGTAAAAATTACAATTTTTCATAATTTTCGGCCTGCAACTGCCATTTTTACCACTTTTTTACAAAATGCATGTTTTAAATTTTCAATATAGGCACGCATAAAATGTTGAAAAAATTGATTTTTACTTTTTCTTCGCGGTTCCGACCAATAGCAATTTTTCCAAAATTTCAAGAAATCTCAACTCGTCTGGTTCAATTTTAAGAGAATAATGTGATTATTATTGAAATTTTTTTTCACGTCCAATATATGAACAACTATGATAATAGTTGCTACATTTATCGAAGCGAATGCATTTTGTTAGAAGTATTCTCAACTCAGAATTCATCGTATTTGTTATTTAACGGAAGGCTAAACATGGTTAAAATTTGACCTTTTACGAACTAAATTTTATGCACGTCGACATGCATGCGCTCTATTCAACTGATTGCCTTCTACAGAATTAATGTACAGTAGCGTTTATTGTTAGTAACGGTTTGAATATAATTAAACTTATTTAAATAGAAATCTGACCTCGATTGGAATTTAATTAGAATCTGTCTAAAATGAAACTTTATCGAATTTATGTGCGGCCGTTGGTAAGGGCAATAATATAATACTGAATTTCCGCAGAAATACAATACGTAGCATGAGACGAGTGCCAATTTACCAAGAGGTACTTAAGCTGGAGATGGAACATCCCCTCAAATGAATTTCGATATATTCATCTTTCCATGGTACTTATTGTTCTAATGACTATTAACAATCGCAACCATTGTCTTGGTTGCCGATTATAGTCCCTTTCATCAATTTCTGTTCCAGCTCCAGTAGGTGGACGATTATCCCAGATACGCATATCTTTATTTCAATTTAGAAAAACATTTTTTAATAAAGTTTACTTTCAGGTTGACAGTTAAATGATTCAATTGTATAAAATTTGTCTATAGAAATAGAAAATTGCACAACCATCCGGAGTCTATATCGTATCCGGTATTATATCAGCATCTAATTAATCTCAAAGTAGCAGAAATGATTGTTTAATACAGGGTGTCCCAAAAATGTCGTACTTGCTTGAAATGGGTGATTCCCGAGGTCACTTGAAGTAACGTTTTCCTTTGTAAAAATCTTCTTCACGGCGTTGTTAAGGAGTTGTTAACGAAAAACCATGGACCAATCAGAGCGCGGATACAGCGGGCGAATTCCGGCTCAGCCAATGCCAATGTCGCGCTCCGATTGGTCCGTGATTTTTATTAATAACTCTTCAACAAAACCACGAAGAACATTTTCACAAAAGAAGAAGTACAACATTTTTAGGACAAACCGTATACTATTAAGCATATTCGTCCTTTCGCTTTCATTTTCATGTCATCAATTTAACCTTCAGTCAGCGGTGCTTGGATCTATTTTGTTAATTAATTTCTGCCAATAAATTTCGATTTATTCCACTAATAAAGGGTGTCCCAACAAGAGCGGAAAATTTAAATTAAAATCATTATCACCATTTCATCGTTGTTCCATACGAAATTCCCACATGTCTATTTTATGATTAAATCAAAATTTCGGTAGTAAATGAAAAAACTGTATTTTATTTGGAATTTAAATATTCCACTCCTGTTGGGAATAATGAAATAATAAAATATGTTTCTCAAAAATTAGTAAATAAAACTGCAAATGGTGCTCGGCATCGTCAACTGTGCGAGAGAGTCCAGTTCTCCTGATCTCTGAGCACCTTGTCCCTGAAAAATTTCGGTGCCTTTGGTTTAGTACCGAACGAACCTCGATCTCTGAACAGATGGCAAAGTAACGAGAGGAGTATAATTAGCAAGCTTGCAAAGAAGGTGATCCAATGTTACCATATTCGCCACGTGCGCGTAACAGGCGGGACCGTAATTTTCTGCACTTAAACATTCGCTCGTAATATTCGACGTCATTCGGCGGTCCGACATTTCTATGGCGCGCACAAAAAAGCTTTCAGTCGGAGAGACTCGTTCTATAAATGGGGAAACTGTGCGATATGTCGGCGAGGGGAGGAAGTGGTGACGTCGTCGTCCCGAGGAATTTCATCATATAGTCAGAATGCAAGGTATCTACCCGGTTTTAAGCGAGCCACGGGAGGCCAAACCGTGCCACGGTCGCGCTTCGGAGTCGGGGCTTCACTGTCGAGCGCACTTTTACCCTACATCGAGCGCCGTAAGCTTGTTAGTCGGACGAATCTCGCCCGCAAACTTCATGGCCTTAAGGTGGGAAATTTCTCTTTTTCTTCGAGAAACTACATCGATTCTCTTCTCGCACGATCCACTGGTTTCACTCTTCAGAAAGACCTCCGTAAATTCTTAACCCTTAGATGATATACTGCGGTCTCTCGCGACTCTAACTTTCACTACTGTGTTGTACGAAAACTGCAAATATCAACAGCTTTTAAGTGAAAATTTCGTTAGGCCCACCGCGTACACAATTGCTGGACCGTGAACGAGTCTGTTCCGTCACGTTCCGAGGTGAAACGCGATCCGGGTAAACTCGGGTATTGGTCTGTCTTCTTAACTTCTTTAGAACATTTGGATTATTTGGTCTTAAATAATACACTTAGAAGTATCTGAAAAAAATGTTTACTCAATTTTGGAAAGGTCCTGAGACGATACTTTATAATCTGACAAACCACGTGAAACTACATCCATTTCTTTTCGCACGATCTATTAGTTATATACTATATAATATGCTTCGATATTACTTGCAAGGAAAAACAAACTTTGCAATATTTTCGATTCATGTAAAATGTATTGATTCGTTGTCAATCGGTATATCGATATGTCATGCTGACAACCTCTGGTCCACCACACATGTAAATCGCTATAAGATGAAGTTTCTATGGAAAATATGATAGGTGTTGTTCTAATTGCCAGGATTGCAAGGAGAACAAAAAGGTGTTTCATGTTTCCTGTTGGAACTGTCGTTAACAAGTTAACGCCGCAAGAACCACTCCAAGTCATTAAATGCAACTGTCAACTTCACTTTGGAACTTTATGATAGGGGTCGTTCGCGTCTCTCTCTCTCTCTCTCTCTCATCCCTTAAACTCCGGGTAAAGTAAAATTCTTCATTGTTTAGAGCACGAGAACGCAGAAAAATGCTTTATAATATTGTTGGTGAAAGTATGTATGAACAATTATTATTTTGTTTCTTACAAGAAACCTTCCTTGCTTGCTCATTTCGAATCAACTTCTAGCAACTTCTGAAACTGAGAAGTACAATTGCACTTGCATTAGTAGGTCTTTTCGTCAAAGATTAAAGATTAGACGAATAAGTGGTCCTGTTCACTTATGTTGATCAATGTTTTGATAACTTGCGTTGCAAGTACGTCACAGGTGTGTTTTCTGAGTAGCATATTTACGATAACAGAAGAGGGTGGATAAGGATTTTGAGGTAACACGTTTAAGAATTAATCATAGAAGTACATCTGTTGGGTCTGAGGGTTACGAGGCCAGGCACTTTGCCATTAACCGATCGTGTCCGGCACACGAAGCAACTGCACGTTATACATTCCGTCGATGTTTGTTCGCTTATCGGTATCTGGCATCTATTACATTGTTTTTAAGCTCAAGAATTAACACGCTGCACGTTCTTTGCTGCGACGTCAGCAGCATGAATTTTTTAACGCGACAGTTTAATGTCTCGACAGTAAGTACGTGTTTGCTTAAGGGAGGAACGTTTATTTCGATCGCGAGTGCTGTTACAATTATCAAAAATCTACACAACTGACAGCGACCATTACACGACGTGCGCGAGCACGTATCATTCATGATCGAACTATGTACGAGGCGTGATCAAAAAGTAAGGTGACTTTTCGAATTTCGCGGGATACCTACAGTCGATTTTCGTTTTCTTTTTTTTCTTATGCTGGTACACTCGTCCCGAACATATGTTCACAGTTTCAGCTATATAGCATTTTTTGTTTGTTTGCGAGAAGCACAAAGGTTAGAAGTGTTTTGCGTGTTCGGCGATTTTCTGCTGTCGAAAGAAATGGATGAAAGAATTTGCATCAAATTATGTGTAAAAAATGGAATGAATGGGTGCTCCAAAACGCTTGAAATGTTGACAGTGGCATACGGTGAGTGTACTCTGAGTAAAAAAATGTTTATAAGTGGTACAAGCTCTTCCAAGAAGGCCGAGAAGGTGTTAACGACGAAGCTCGCCCTGGACGCCCCAGCACGTCGACAACTGATGAAAACGTTGAAGAAGCGAAGAAAATAGTGTTGAGGAGGACAGGGAACATTGACAAATAAGTTTCGAATGCTTCAAGAAAAATATTCAAATTCAGGCTAGACGTTTCCTCGAACGTTTAACGATGCGCATACGCTTGTACTGCATTTTATTTCTATGACTAGATCCGATATTCCCCTTTGGGGTGCATCAAACGTTCGGGGAAGGTGCTCGTCGAGCAATTCAAGCCTAGTTTAGTAAGTAGACGTAAACACATGGAAGCCGCCACGGAGAGAGGAAATTCTATCGAAGTGGAGTGCACTTTCATGTATCAGACCTGTTTACACATTGGCCTGAAAGGACTTCGCGCACATCGATCTTTTTTCCGCGCGATAAGCGTGTTGGAGTTCAGTTCCGAATTTGCTCGATTGTGACGTATGCGATGTACGTCATTGACATTGTCCGAAAGTGTTTATTATATATTATACAGTCCTTTCAACGTGTACCGCAAAGTTAAATTAGTATGTGGTCACAATATATGAAATTTAGGCATCTTAAAACGGGTTTATAAAGAATTCAGTATTGCCATTATCAAGGATTCATGAACAGTTTGAAAATAACCCTTATATTGTGCGAATATTTTGATTGAATTTGACTCAGAGTCACCTCTAAAAATTGCTGTACCATTATTCATAATATTATTTACAGCGGATATTTATGCAAAATAAAAATTCTCTGCATCGATTGCGAGAAATAGAAACCGAATAGAATGCTGTTTCCTCCCTTATTAATTTTAATGAGCAATGATATATAGACATCTTCAGTTTTCGAAATTTTAAATGCATAAAGAGATCCGCAGTCTACCAATCATTTACTACACGTTTAACAATAAATATTGTATGAGGTATCATATCAATTTCATACCCATGAAATGAGAAAAATCATATACAATGGAATTGTTCTAGGTCGGAAGAAGTGTTTAATTTTCAAGTTAAAATAGCTCCGTCTGCAAAGGGTTAGTATTAAAATAGCCATACAGTAGATTTTTCTATAATGCATAGTACGTTTGTAAGAAAGAGATCGTTTTCAACGAATTATACACATTTTATTTTTCTATGGGGATAAAGACGTATACAGGGTGAGTCACGAGATTTCAGTTTAGATTTCTCTGTTATCAGCAGGCCGATTGAAAATGTTTTTATCAAGTACAGCAAGGTTCGTAGCAAATTTTTTGTCAATTCTTTTTTCAGGAGTTTTCAAGGTCACCTTGAATTATTTCTAAACAAAAGTAATTTAAACACGTTTCGTGGTTCATCCTATATAATTAGAAGAATTTTGGTAATCTTTATGGTTCGATTGTGAAACCTTAAAACCTCCGTCCATTGCTATCGCGGGACTGGCTTGAAACAACGTTTATCACCTAAGTGGTAACGATGCTAAACCGCACAAATTGACGTTAACTCAACCTTTGAAACAGCGATCTCTTAAATGCAGAGACAATACATATAACTCGACTGTTGTGTTTCTTATTATTCAGAGTCATTGAAAGCGTGACTCTCTATCGAAAAATGTATGTTCATACAGGAAACAAACGATTCTGATATCAAATATTTTTATAAATCGTAGATTATACTCCAATCTTTCAATGCGTAGGAGAACTATTAATTTAAATAATTAGCCTGTTCTCTTAATTTCTGTTTGTAGAAATTAAATCCATAAGACTTTCTATCCAAATCCATGTATATGTATACAGTTATGACATGTTGTGCAGTGTCACACAAGTTTATAGTTTATTTAAATATGTTTTTTCAATATAAAACATCAAGAAATAAATAGCCTAAAAAGTAAATTTAAAATAGTACACTGGTAGCTTATGATTAAAAAAAGTATCTTTAACTTTATCCATTTGAAATTTTACAATAAATAAAATCAACTTGTAGTACTTGCAACTGGGGAGTCGCGTCCCCTCTATGGGCTATCATAAAAATAAAGTAAATTTAACAATAAAAAACTTAATTGATGATTAAAACATTGATTAAAAAATTAGTAATTCTTATTCATAGAGTAGTTACATGAATATTATAATGTAAACTAAAATTAAATTAAATTTTATAGTTCACTTTTTAAGTAAACATCGGTTTCCTTTTGTTTTGTTGATTTTTTACATGAAATAAAACTTCACTAAAAACAAATGCACGTTAACCTACCTTTTATTTTTTGTTTGTTTTTGTTTTCGCAAATTGTTTTAGTTTCAGTCCTAAAATTTAATTGAACTATATTAATATGAATATTAAACTTCGCTAAAAACAAATGCACCTTAACCTACCTTTTATTATTTCTTTTTGTTTTTGTTTTTGCAAATTGTTTTTGTTTCAGTTCTAAAATTTAATTGTGCCCCAATTTGTCTCATATACTACTAAAATTTATTGTGATTTAGGTTTTTTTAGATCATATTTTGAATTAGACTGCGGATCTTTATGCATTTATGACCTCTAATAATTTTCAAGAAACGTTAGAATATACAATTCCACAGAATTGAATAAGATTTTTATTTATTCCAGATCTACAAAGGCTACCGCCCTTGAAAGTAAGATGTTATTCGTTCCCACTTTCTTGAAATTTGCCTGCAAAAATGAATAATTGCATAAACATCCGCAGTCAACTTATAATTGTAATTTATCATCAGGAAACGACGTAAACAGAGTTATACGATCGACCGACTGATAGCGGGGGCATTTACGTTACTGCTCGCGTACATCATTAAGGTCATGAAGAAATTCTTTAGGAAATATCAAGATGCTTGACTTTTGAACCAGCGAATTAATTTATAAAGATAGAAATTTGCATTAGAGGTTTTATAATCGACCTGTAATTTTCATTTGCAAACAATTGAATGTCTGTTGCAGGGGGATTAATCGATCGAGCCGAAGATACGTGATTAAAATAGTTGAAGGGTAATTCGAATAAGGATGGTGTACACAAAAAATGTGCAACGCACGGAATATCGGTCCCCGGTAATCTCGTATCGATGGTACTTACGGAACACGTGAGCAAATGGCAAATAGCATGACCTCCTGACCCGTAGATCATAGAGATGCACAAAGCTGCAAAAACGCAACGGGAAACCTTAACCGCGTGCCGAAGTATTGTGTATTGTGATTCATAGCGTGAAAACCAGTCCACGGTAAAATTTAACAGTAATGGCAAGGGGTTCGCATTGATTCAATAATTACTCTTGGAAATGGACGTGAATCGATCGCTGGTATAAACGATATTTAAGCACGATACCGCGATAATCGATCGCGGCAACCAACGTGAACGGTGAACGACAGTATCGTTGACCCCGTGACCTTTCAGCCTTCTCACACGAACGAATGCAACTTCAAAAAATTCATGTTCCTACTTCCTTGTACGTGAAACTTATGCGTGAAGCCGAACGCAGCGCCGCCGTCGCACAGTGCTGCGATCGATGCTAATTAGCTGGACAAATCCCATAACGTAATTCTGTAAAAAATAGATGCTAGTCATACGAACTAACGTCTAGACAGTAAGAATATTAACATTTCTCTGTCGGTAAAACTCCCATAGTCTTTTTTGTCGACAGAACTGTGCAAGCTTTCTGAATTCTTATTTTCCTACATTCTGTAAGGTGATCCATAAAAGCTCTTATACGTATTTAATATCAATCGATATTTTTAAAATACATTTTTTGTACTTCCTTTTCTATATTCTAAAGTAAATTTTTGTAAAGAAAACTAATTCCGTTAACTATGTATCGTATGAAGGGTATATGTATGCAATATTGAACAAGCTCAAAGTAGACAATAAACGCCGATACACGAAAAATTTTTGTTGGTAGCATTAGAGCAGACTTTAAACTTTCTTTTCATGTAAATTTTCAAATATGGAAATGAGCGGAAACGAACAACATTTATATTCTTAGTGACAGCGATCGCTGTTTCACGATCTGAATTCTTGGAAGTTTGGAGGAATTCTCGGAAAGAGTAGATTGCGGATCTTTGTGCAAAATAAGAATGTTCTGCATTGATTTTGGACAGCAGGAGTGATATAAAAATTGATTTCATCCCTTAACGATTTTGTTGCATTAAAAACAATGTTACAACATTCTGATATTCTTCTAATCTTTAATTGTTTTATATTTCACCCAGTCAATTTCTTCGTAAACGCATAAAGATCCGCAGTCTAATAATACAATTGTAAACAAAGCTCCCTCGATGGTAAACATTGCTTTCCTCTTTGCATTACTTAGTTTAGTAATTGTGGCGTCTTCGGTCGGCACGCGGTGCAGTCCGATAGCGATTGTTTATTCCAACGGCAATATTATAAAAAAGTAGCACAAAGTAGCAGTCAACTCTTTTCGTTTCTAAGAGACAAGAGCTCACTCTTTCGTATGGTAGCAATCCTGTTTTTATTCAGCACACATTCTTCAGGTACACATCCTGGTTTTATTACGTGAACTCGTTAAAAGATAAATCAAAAGTATCCTTGGCGACATAATGTTACACAATGATTTAACTGTCACAACATTTATAACAGCTTTTCGCATCATTTAATGAAACTGAAGATTTTCATCATTTAATGAGACTAAATTACCCTCGAGATATCCTCGACTCGAAATTTCTTGAATTGCTGATTTCATGGCATATTATACCGTCATTAATACGTACTGAATTTATCTAATTAATATTATGCTCTAATTTTTATGCATTAATAGTCTTTTATTCTTATTATAACGTAACCTGGAGGCAATCAGAGATATGTTACAGAAATTCGACTTAGTATTTTCCATCGATACGAAACAGTGACCACTTGGTAATTCTTAAAAGGAATCACATTCGAATAATTAGACATTGTATTTTGATTAAATTGCGTAGTCGGTAAGAAAACCAAAGACGTCACATATCAAGCATTCGAAGCGAAAAAACAAGAAACGCAGTACGTATTCGGAAAAAAGGAAATAATCGCCAGAAGCTCTGCCCTAATTTCGCGTCGGCTTAATAAAGAAAAAAAAAGAATTCGCCTCGGTCGTTTGATCGTAGGAATACGGCGGCGTAATTACGAAACACTCGCGTGCAAAATCAATGTCTGGATCGTCGAAGCAACGGTACAAATAATCCGTTAACAGGAGGTATATATGTATGCGAATTCGTTGGTAAATAAATAGTGGTTTTTTTTCCGCGGTGCGTTTAAGTTACAGGATCCCGAGTGGCACGGCGCGTACAGGGTTTCTTTTTTGCCAGAGATCGACGGCGATTATTCAAATATTGTCTCGTAAATTTTCTCATGGTGCCGGACGTGAGTAAAATGACGAAGCGGCTGGCCTCCTAACCCCTGGACTCGAGAGAGGTGTACCTGAGCGATCGTTCGCGTGAACCGCGACTCTTGCGGAGGCTTCCTTTTCCGTTACGCGCGATAAGCTCGCGCTTCGAGCCGCATAGCGTTCCCTTCCCCCCGAAAAGGAGTGATTAAAACGGCGCTTTTAGCACGCGAAAGCTCCGACGCCGCGCGCCGCCGCGTGGCGCGGCGCAACATCGCGTCGCGTCGCCATAGTGCGTCGGTATGCCCGTTTTCTGGACAAATTCCATATCTTCGGAACTGTAAGTAGCAGAAAAAAATATTTCAAATAAAAGTTGTAGGGTACAGAGAAGACTATACGATGATTATATTTGTTTAACCTTGACCCCTTGCCCTACGATATCGTGTCAGTTAGTGTTACCAACATCAGAATAATGCCCCCTCTAACCAAGCAAGTTCCATCCGATGCATTGTTTCCTAACACCAACAGCAGCCGAGTTATTCAGGTGGCCTGTTTTAGATGTCTCGCATCGTATATAATAACTAATAATAATAATAATAATAGATAATAATAAGTTAGTAATATTTAAATTCTTTCCTTTAAGTTTAAGTTTTTAATTGTAAATAATTGTATATAGTTAAGCAGATATAAGTAGATATAAAAATAGTTAAGCGTTAGGACATAAGGTTAGGTTAAGAGTGATGTCAGGGGGAAATGTGGAGGAATGGGGAAGGGGAGGGGAATAGCAAAGATTCTAACCCCGAGAAATAGACATTAATTTTTTTTGTTAATATGTTTAGTAAGTTAAAAATAATATAATAGTATTTTAAAATTCCTCTAAAATTCTTCATCTCCTTTCTAATTCTTCTGTTCTTACTGTTTTAAATTACGTCTACTCATTTTTTGTCATAAATGCATAAAATCCGCTGCCTGTTCACGAATAAATGGTGTTTCTTAAAATAAATTCATGTAAATAGATATACATACGTACATTTGGAAACAATTGATTTTTTAATTTCTGCCCTCTTGGCGTAACATCCCAATAATAAGCGGGAAAAAAATTTCGCGTGTGGTTAACTGTGATTCTAGCACCTGACTTCCACCGCCCACCGCGCCACCAACCGGTTCCATTATCTTTCAAAGGTTTCAATGTATCCACGCTGGAATGATGAACGTATTACGATAACAGGCCCCGTCGACACGCTACCTGAGCATATACTATTAAGTAATATTGCATGTTAGCCGTTGCGTCGACCTTAGATAAACAACAAGTTGTTTTTATACACAAGTTACCCGTTGCTCCGAGATCGTCTTTTTTCGGATTTAGGTCAGAGTTCTCTGCTGCAGCGAGTCGATCAATGGATGTTGAAGAATGGATGTCGATAAGGGTACCAATTGGACCGCGAATTGAAACTGGGGAGGGGGCTTATCTTGATGATATTTTTTATTGAATTTCTTCGCCGTTATTTTATTGTTGTTTCCGATAGGGGAGACCGGGGATACAACTTCCGATTGTCAAGAAACCATGTTTCTTGAAAACTATAAAATACTAAATCAGCAAAGTAAAGTAAACATAGAAAGTACAGCGGTTTATATGTTCCCTTAACAATGCACGCTAAAAATATACCTTTCAAACGCATGGAACTGTATCTCTTCATCAGCGTTCGTGCGCTGTTCGTAATTACGCGAACGACTTCAAACGTTCAAGCGATAGAATGTTACACTTAAAAAACGAACCCGTTTTACGTGGCAAGCTTGTAAAACGTGCCGCAGCATAATAGCCCTCGGTTACAGAATCATTGGCTAATTTTCGTTCACGCGTGGTTTATCGACATGCCGACTCTTTCGTTTCATCGGCGCTTTAAAAATTACGTTCAATTCGCGCATTCGTTCAATTAGTTTCTTCATGATGTTCCTTTACATTTTGCAAATTGTTGTTTTTAAACAAACTCTGTTTCTGAAAAGGTAACTATTTATTTATGTGTTAATGCTTTAAAAAATACAATATTGTTCCATAAAGTTTCGATGTTGCAAAGTTTCTAAATTTTTAAAGAACATTGTTTCAGACATTTGTAAATTGTTTTCAATTGCTTGAACGAAGTAATACAAAGAGGAAAGCAATATTTGCCTTTGGTTTCATCGGCGCTTCAAAAACCTTTGCATTCGTTCGATTAGTTTCTTCATGATATTTCTTTATATTTTGCAAATCCTTTTATCTCTCCTTCCGCGTAGAAAACATAATTTTTATTTTCCTAGCTGTAACTTTGTTCGTTGAAATAAATTTCTGCCGGTACGTATAATAATTACACTCTGGACACTCTGGATCTTTACGCAAAATGAAAAGTTTGTGCATCAGTTGCAAGACATAGGAGCTAAATATAAATTTATATGTTTCACTAATAATTTTAATGTAGTGAGAATAATATATTAATACCCTTAAAGTCTTGTAATCTTTAAACTGTTTTAAATGGTATCTACTCATTTTTGTCATAAGCGCATAAAGTCCGGAGTCTAGTAATTCTACTGCGGATTTATATGCAAAATAAAAATTGTCTGCGCGAATAACAAAATTTGAATCGATAGAAATTTTGTGTACTTTTATAGGAAAAAGTTTAACGCTAACTGTACCGAGTAGAAATGGTGACCGATATATGTACACTGTTTTGTAAAAATTACAAGACCGATATTATCTAAACTTCACGCAATTTTTCTAACAATACGTGCTCGAATGCCGGTGGTATAACCGGTTTTATATTTTTCATCTGACAATTATTGAAACGACGAAGTGGCTTATCGCAATGAAAACACATTCGCAATAAAAATAGCAGAAAATCTAAAGAAATCCTTGTTTCAAAGAAAGCCTTGTCATTCTTGCAAGCTAAAACATTCGAATCGCTTTTGGTGCCCGATAGGTTTAGCGTTGGAGAGGATTCTGTATTGGATCAATATCGACTCCCGGCATTCCGAAAGTTGGAAAAAATCTTCTCGACGACTTCGCATTCATATTCCCCGATTGGAGACGGAGTGGACAGAGCGGCAACCGGTTAGCGTGATCGTGTCGCATCGTCAAACGTTTCGACAAACTAACAATCTCCCGTTGCATATTCATGCCGCATGAATTCGCGACGAAGCTACTATCCCAGTTCCCTCCGGTTCCCTAGAATTCCCTTTCCGCGCGCAATTTCTTCGACGTCTGCGTCGCGGGTCCGTTCGATTCACCGTTGCCTGGAAAAAGAAAAACAAACGGAGCGTCGCTGGCGCGGCGGTTATTTGCAGGGAGGCGGTAACAGTGAATCGAGCTAATGCAAACGGAACTGGTTGCCGGGTAGAAGGGGCATCGAATCCAGTGGCGGCGGAGGACGAGGAGGACAAGGAGGACAAGGAGGACGAGGAGGAGGAGGAGGAGGAGGAGGGACCCGCGCGTAACGCTTGTAAATCAATCGCGGTTATCCGTGAGGCAAGCGGAGGCAAGCGGAGGCAAGCGGAGGCAAGCGGAGGCAAGCGACGGCGTCACTGGCGCGCAAGGGATCACGATTTTTCCGCAGTTCGTCGAATTCGCGCGTGTTTCGCTGGCTCGCGTTATCCTTCCAGCCGAACGCGCCGACCCGAGCCGAGTCGAGCCGAGAGCCGCGCCACGCCGCGTGCTTCAAAGAGAACGGTGAGACAGCACGTGGTGGGTATACTCGCGGATCACCGAAGTAACGGTGTCCGGTAACCGCGTCAGAGCCGGTGCTAGCGGTACTCGAGAGCGTTCCGTTACTCGACCGACAGATCCGCTAACGCGACTCGCGCTCTCTTCTTCTCGCCGCCGCGCCGCTGCATTCTCTGCCCCTTTCACTCCCGTCCTGTCCCTCGTGGGATGAGAAGCGTGCACGAAAAGCGCCGGCATATCGGCCCGCTCCGTCTCGCTGTGCAACCCAAGCGCGAGGAGTAATAGTCCTTCATTACGCGGTGCAACCGACTCGCTGCCTGCCCCGCACAACACAGCCGACCTCGACCGTCTCTCCGGCTAGCAGTCAGGCTAACTCTGCTTTGATTTATGCTACCTATCGCCGGGGCCACGTTCGTGCCGATCGCTCTCTTCGAGGAACAGCCGTTCCTCTTCTTCTTTCTTCTTTCTTCTTTCTTCTTTCTGCATTCTGCATTCTGCATTCTGCATTCTGCATTCTGCATTCTACCTAGTCCACAAGATTGATGCGACCAGATAAGATTCAGCGACCGATCCAGCGTCCACGTCCAACGGATCGCCGATGATCGCACAAGATCGAACCGTTTGTCGAACGTTTTGGCTCTCTGCTGGCCGATCGATATGGTAATACATAGTGGATTCTGAACGTTCCTGATTCCACGAGGAGTGGCCAAGTTGCGTGAGCAGCGTCCGCTATGCGAGTGAAACACCGCATCCTCGGTCTTTTGTTTTTCGATCACGCTAATGGGGATGTTATGTTCTGATGGATCGCCGCACGCCGGATCGCGATTGTTCGTTAATTGCATTTCTTGTTGCTTCGCCATTGTTGTCATATGATTGTGACTAATTTGACGAGCTGCTTTCGCTTACGGGACTTCGTAAGTCGAATGTCAATTTGTTCGACGTGTCTGTTCGAGTGCGTTTCAGTGTTTCCTACCGAGACTTCATTTGTTATGCGTGTATTTTTCCTAGCTAACTAAAGAACATTCCTGTCGAGGTAATCATTCAAATATATGTTTATGCGCGAACAAATCGAACGTTAAACGCGCCCCTGGAAATATGTCAGCTCGGATGTGTTTAGAAATCGTTTGCATTCGATGAAACTTTTCAGCGGGTAACTCGAGCCAATTAAGAGATGGAAACGAAATGGCCGTGTAGCCGAACCTCTCGAGAGTAATGAAAAACTTTCGGCGATAGGATCGCGAGGACCTTCGAGCCCGAGCGGACTTATAATTGAAACAGAGAAACGTATTGCATATTAAAAGTCTATACGACGTCTATTAATGTCCCGCAGGTATTTCTATAATATTTTCATGAGTACAGTTACGAGCACAACTGATCGCACACACTTTAAATCGGAGTAACTTTTTTATGAGTGGACCAAACCACTTCGATCTCTCTGCAAGGCTAGAAGAATTAGTTTAGCGAGAAAAAGCTAACTGTAGACTGCGGATCTTTATGCAAAATAAAAATGGTGTGCATCAATTGCAAGAAATAGAAACTAAACTGAATATTATTTCTTCCCATTTAATGACATCTTAATTTAAAAAAATTTTCAACCATTTTCAATTCCATCTTCTCAATTTTGCTATAAACACATAAAGATCCGCAGTGTCTAATCGTGAATACGAATGATTTATAAATGATGATATTATCGAAATGTAAAGAACTCGAACGAGCATTTCTCTATTCGCTAACGCGAAACATTCCGAACAACGTGCATATTAATTTCGCTGATAGCCGGTTGCATAATGTTCAAGAGCGAACAGAAAATTCTTCCTGGCATCGATCCAGTTTATTAGAGAATGCCCGATACAATCATCCTTCGTTGTGCGAACAAGTCTGGTACCATTGGAAAAAACAAAGAAAAAAGCCTAACGCGACGGTCGTCTTTCATTCGCTAAGCCTGCTTCCTGCCTTCGCCGACTATTTCTCCCTCCTCCCCAAGTTTTCTTGCTAACAATTCGCCAGAGACTCGTGCATTTTTAGCCAAAGAAAAGTGTTACGTTCCAAATTGAGCACTTCAGAAACACAAGGATCAAATCCTGCCTTCTATTCTTCAAATTTAATTGGATGGCGCTTGCTCGTGCACGTTCCGCTGCACTAGTTTAACCGCTTCAACTTGATAAATCGCATTGCAAACCACTATTGTTCAAATTGCAAAATATACGTCACATAACTTCTTTCAACCCCCATACGCTCCTCAGAAATATTTAGACTACTCTATGACAACATTTGACCTATTTTTGCTTTATACTTTAAATCTGTAAAGAATGCTTCATCTATAGCATTGCATTTCAACCTTTCAGTTGAGTCGCTTCGCAATTGTGACCACAAACGATCACGCAATTCAAGACTAGTAGAATTGAGATACCAAAGATTTTATCAACAAGGATACCACAAAGCCACAATTAAGTAAACATGTTGCTCTTTCAATTAATTAATTAATTATTACTTTAAAGGTTCAGAGAGTAGACTGGATTCCAGAATTTCAAGGATGCGGGACGCGCCTAGTCATTTCTCGATAATATAATACAAAGATGGGCTTTGTTAAAAAAAGAAGATGAAACTAGACCGCGATCACCCTCAAAAGTTTCATTTTTACGTTTACAAAGAGTAATTTGCATTATTCGAAAGCATAAAGCTGCGCATGTAGCTATTTTCGTAAAGCTGCGACAGTTATATGCTGCGGAATAATGCAAACTACACTTCGTAAACGTAAAAATAGGACTTTTGAGCGCTTATCTAGCGCTTTTCAAGTAGAAAACCCCCATCTTTGCATTATCGAGAAGACTCGTCCCGCACTCTTGGAATCCTGGAAACGAGAGTCTACCCCCTTGAAAATATACATTCCAGAATCAGAGCCGCCAGATGAGGGGAAAAGTTTTAGTCGCGTGACTAGTGACTGTGATTTATCACGGCGATCGCAGAATCACGATCACAGTCGTCATTTTAACTCCATTCGTTCCGTGATCGTAATTTTTGAATCTAGAGTAAATTTTAGTTCTTTTTTGAAATACATCAATTATCTTGCATAAAGATATCTGCATATAACGTAAATTTAAAATTACGTTACGTTTTCGGTATTATAACGTACATTTACCTCGTTTAATGACAAAAATAAAAAATATTCCATTTTCTTTTCCGTACCATATCTCAGTATTTTAGAAATAACATTATTCTTCCACTCGATTTCGAAATCGTATTGTTCATGTAAATAGTACAAAAGTGCTGACAATATCTTTTGTGTCAATGTATGTATGTACTATGTATGAAGTTTTACAAAATACCAATAATTTCATTATAGTTGCAGCGATTAAAGCGTCTTTATTCCGAAAAATCTCGCAGAAGAGAAAAAAAAATTTATATTTTTTTTGCGGCTACATTTATTTCAATGCGTAAATGTTAATTTTATTCCATCTAAAAAGAAAGGCGTAACATTCACATTTGGTAGACTTTGTTTGAAATCTTCATCACGAGTGTGACTCGTTAAAATACGGCAGGAGGATAACAATTATAGGAAACGCAAATGATACATAGTTTGAGAAACGTCTTACAAATCTAATAAGTTTGATAAAAATGCGATGTAACCCGCAATTTTGTTTTGGTTTCGTTAATATAAAACACACAGTTCGTGTCTCTGTAACTTGCGCGAAGAACGGTTATGTTCTCCGCCAATCAGAAGCGATCGCGAAAATCAGAAATCACGAGTGATCCAGAAGTAGCATTTCATGCCATCCCTACACGTGACATCGCGACACATGCACGGCGAATAGCGTCGTAGAAGGGGAAACTAGAGAAGGGACACAAGTCTTAAACTGGCGACTCTGATCAAACAAAGACGACAAGAGATCAATGGGTTTACAATACAGATAAAAAAAAAGGTGAATGGATGAATTTCCACCCTGAGGAACGTAAGAGGGTTAATACACTCATGCAAGATAATTTTCAAGTGTGGAAACCTCATAATAAACGAAGAATATGAAATCTAAAAGTAAGTAGTAGCATCATAATATTTGTAAAAAAATTTACAAGTCTACAATAGGACGTTTTTATACTCTTGCACAACGTTTCTTTACGATGAATTATTGGAAGACTCTATAGTTAACGCTAACCGTACCACGACCGGTTTCATAATTTTTATTTTTCAATTATTGAAATTATAAAAATGCTTCCATTATAGAAAGGATTACATAAATTTGTCTATTCGAGCACATATTCTTATCGAAATTGTGAGAAAGCTAAATAAGTTCGGTCTTGTAATGTTTACAAAACAACGTATATCAGTGACCTATTATGCTCGGTACAGTTAGCGTTAAACTATTTCTTATAAAAGTACAGAAAATTCGATGGCTCTAACTGAACGTTTAATTCGGAACGTAACACGAACATTCAAAGAACAATAAAATTGCAATGCTTTGCGAACGGTTCGCTGTTCGAGAGGGGAGGATCGCGAAGGAACGTTTTGCTAATCGAACAAAAACATCTAATTGAGATGTCGATAGATCTTAAATATAACCCTACCGGAAGATCTCGATCGTTTCCTATTCGTACCTGTGCCCGTGATTGGTGGCGACGCCAGCTGCGAGCTGCTTATATCCGGCGGTTGTTGCGTCTGTTGTGTTTGTTGCGGTGGTTGTTGTTGCGGTGGTTGTTGTTGCGATTGTTGCTGTTGCTGCGGACTGTTCGCAGCGACTTGCACGGAGCCTGGACTCGCCGCACTTTCCGCCATTTTTTTTCTCGAGTTATGCTGTCGCTCTCAGTTTAAACTCGATCTAACAACATTCTCGCCGCTCGAGGCTCGAGGGCTCGGTATGTTCTGGTATTGCTCTAAACTCGAATAACTTCCGGTTGGGACACTTTGTTTTTTCTTATTACTTTCGTTTCCGTTGTTCGACAGTCTTTCGACACCGTGAACTGCGCGCGGTTTCGTAAATTCGTTTCCCTCGTGAGATCCTTCGGCTGCCATCTCTTCCGCGAGCGAAATTAAAGACGCACCGTCGAGACCGCCGTGGTCGATCGATCGCACTTTTCACCCGGTAAAAGTTCGACGATTCGATTCAGCTGGCAAACGCGACGAACGTTGATTTCCTCACGACCTCTTCTGTTAGATCCTCGGAGGACGTAAGGCGTGATCGACTCTTCAGCGACTTTACCTCCAAACGTTTGTTGGGTGCACTGTCTGGATCAGTCTGCGATCGGTGATCGTCGATCGCGTGTATGTGACGGGACGAAAGGATACTCTAGGAGGAGGATCGCATAGGTAGATTGAATCCTGGAATAGATAAAAGTGTCGAAAAGGCAGAAGAAAGGCTTCGAATGAAAAAAGTGTCCCCGTGAATCTGTCCTTGAAGCTTGTCTCTGTTCCCTTTCGATGGCGAAAGGGGAGCAGACGAACTATGCTTCTCCGTCGATCAGTCGAGAGTAGATAATAATCTGAGGCACTGTTTACCGACTGTTACGCGTCGAGCTTCGTTCGCGAAAAGGTTCGAACCAATCTCTTCCAGTCCACCGAGAGCGAGACTCGCCGTGGAAACGATTCGATACGAACGCGAGAAAATAGACGATCATTCGTGCGTGTCCATGTATCGTGTATCAATAATCAGTCAAGAAGGCATACAATTTTAGGCACTCTTTATCTTCTAGTCCCGATACCCTATCAATACTTGACGACCTACAGCGAACCGCCAAAGAGAATCAGACAGATAGAGCGAGAAAGGATGATAGAGAGAGTGAGAGAGAGAGAGAGAGATAGAGAAGGAGAGTAAAATAACTCGCAGAGATACCCTGAACACCGAGTCACCGTGGCGTCAGACGCTTAGGAAACACAAATAGAGAAGCGAGATCGGTCGCGCGAAAGTACCGATTGATAATCCTTAGGCACTCGTTTGTCTTGTGAATGCGCGCGGGTCGATGTCGGCCACCCCTCGCGTCACCTCTTTTCGAGGGGTGTACGAAACGTAATTACGAACGTCCCGACGCTCAGGTACGCGGCGGCACCGCCAGCACACGCAGGGGAGAAAGGCAGAAGTAGGGTGCAGAAAGACGCTGGGGGTAGGAGTGGAGCGGCCGAGTCGATAGGTCAGTGGGTCTCGTTCAAAGAACGACTCTCTTCGATTCACCCGCGCCTCCGCTCGTACGCGCAGCTACGTCGCCTTGCCCGCGACTCGACACACTCTCACACACACAGACACGCACGTACGCACACTCGCACACACAAACACACACGCATACACACGCGCGCAGACAAACACGCAACACTTCCTCGAACGGTCGCTGTCCTCCGATGCGTCGACCTAGCTGCTCGATTAGGTGTCCCCGGATTAAAGGGTAAAAGTAAAAAAAAAAGGTGGAGACCGGTAGAAAGAGAGAGAGAGAGGCAGAGGGGCGGGAAGGCAGAGAGGGGTAGAGTCGAGTCGATAGGTCAGTAGGTCTCGTTCAGAGAACCGTATTTCGAGGGAGTTACATCTAGCCCGCACTCTCGGTTTCAATGTTCTCCCTCGTCAATCCGGACGCATCGATTCATCGACGTTTCGGAGGTTCTCGCGGCGGCTAACCTCGCCGAAGACGATCACGATGAAAACACTTCGCGCGCGCGAGAAAGAGAGAGAGAGAGAGAGAGAAAGAGTCTCGCGCGTTTTCGGAACTTGTTGTAGGTTTCTGGCAATGGCTCTGCTGGTCGGTTTTCCAACCAGAGAGTGCACCGCGCGGCTCTATCGGAACGGTTGATCTCACGGGAAGAGGCACACACGTTCATTCGCGACCTTCGTTACGACTAATTCGGTAGCTGCAGCCTTCGGTCGATATCCCGCGAACAACCAGCTCTCCGGTTCAACACGGAGTCGTGCAACGCTGCGGGGCTATTCGAAACTCCTGGTCTATCACATTTCGCCCCTCGTTCAACGTCATCTCTCTCTCTCTTGGTCTCTCTCTCTCCCACTCTATCTCTCTCTCACTCATTTCACAGTGTTCCTGTCACTTGGTTTACATTCTACGGGAGAGAGAGAGAGAGAGAGCTACGTCCAGACCAGAAGAAAGGTCGACACCCAGGTGTAGTCTCGATCGTAGAAACGATAACACGGGATAGTCTGTGCTGGCTAGGTCCAGGAAAGGTTCAATCGTCCACCAAACACCTCGCCAGTTTGAGGTTGCGATCGCGAGAGGATTCGCTGTGTGGCATCATCGCAGGTCGCAACGGCACTTCCGCGACATCGATCATCGTCCAGTCTCTCTCTGGGACACGGATCAAGGGCCGGGATATCAGGATCCGTCTGACTTTGCACACAGCCCGGGCTCACAGGAGCGGGCGCTGCACCGGAGCAGTCTCGGGCACGATCGACAACGGTGGTTTGGCCATGAATCGGGAGGTTCGCGCGCGTTGCGAGTCGAGTCACCAGTCAAATCCACTTGGCCTCGTGGGCTTTACGTCATTGTCGTCTCCGTGATCCTGTCTCGGTGATGCGTGACCGTTCGTTATTTCGTTTCCGGAAGCAACACACCGCGGCAACACGGGAGATTACACCCCACGAAGAGCACAGGTCGCGGACGGGACACGCGTGTCGATCGCGTCGCGTACAGAATCCCCTCGAACCTCCGAAAAAAGCTCGTGCCGATGACGTTTCGGAGCCCAACGACTCGTTTCGGCTATGCACTTTACGGGGAAGCAGTGGCTCGAACTTGAAGCGACCATCGCCAGATGGCACCCGGTGTTGAGCTACCACCGTTTGCTACCACCCCGCCCGGATCACACTGACACGGACAGCCTTTCAACCCTCGCACGACGTCCTCTCTTCCGAGGATTTCCGGGCCGCGGTTCGCCTGCCAAACAGATCGAGCTTTCGACGCTCTTGTCCCGGTTCGATCAGCAATTTTTCTGTGATCAGATCTCTCATGGAAATTCTTCGAAATACGTCGGAATCGTCTACCCCCTGAAGGCGGTATAAGAGGGTGTTTCATTGGTTCAACGGGATTCAGGGGTAACGTGCGCACGCGCTGCCACCGACCGCTCTACCCGCTGTTCGCGTTCGATCCGTTAGCTGCCTGTATTCCTCGGTCAGATAGGCTGTTCCGTCTTCGAGGCGATAAGTTTGCAATCTCATCCCCTATCGCTCCTGTTCTCCGGAAACGATGGAGCCGATCGTGATGGACCACAGCTAGATCGTTCGGTCTCGTGTTGCTCGGAGTTACGCGAGGATCAACGGGGATCGTAGAAACGAGGTCAGCAGGTGTCGAAAGGGGTGAGCATTGTCGGTCAACGCGAATCGTCGCGTCCCTTTAAGGTGAGCTTCGATCTACCGTAATATATTCGTTCTGGCTCCCTGTGTGTGTGTGTATACGTGTGTGTGTGTGTGTGTGTGTATGTTCCCGTTCGATTCGGATTGGACCGCTGTTTTGTTATCGGTACACGCCGCGCGACACGCGGCAATTTGAATAACAGTGGAACTATGTGGACAGCGGTAATGGAAAGTCGACTTCAGTGAGTCTGGTCGTTCGTATCGCCGACTCCCGTTCGAATTACTGGACTTGACCTAACCGCTCGCAACGAGGCCATACGCCGGTAGCCGGAATCGTGGCAGCCGATGAAAAATAGGATGCCTTTATCGGTTATGCAGGAAAATTCGAATCTAAGCGAGACGCGGCTGACCGTTCCAAGTCGTTTCGCCTACGCCGTCCACTGGGAGGCAACCCCGCGAGGGGCCAATGAGCTCGAGCTTCTTGTCGAGCAGTGTAAACATGCCGCGTAATCCGATACCGGGTGAACGAGTAGGTGTAATTTAAAACAGTAAAAGCATCGGAAGAATTTTAAAATATTATTATATTACTTTCAACATATTAAACGTACGAAGATAGAAAATAAATTTCTGTTCTTCGCTCGAGTTTGTTGCAATTCAGGTGGAAAATTTTTATTTTGCATAAAGATCCGCTGTCTAGTAATGAACGATGAAAGTTTCGAACGCAAGGAAGAACAGTTCTTTCTGTCCAACAGCCGTATTTTTGATGGACAGTAATCTTGGTGTTGTGATCGTATTTTTGTTACTTCGAAGGAGTGTCCGAACATAGAGAACGACAATGAAATTCAAAGGAGAATCCGAACATAGAGAACGACAATGAAATTCAAAGGAGAAGCCGAACACAGAGAAGGACAGAACGAGTGTCTCTTTCTTTCCAATACGCTGTCGTTCCTTGCGACCGAAACTTGAATCGTCGATTTAACCGCTAAATACAATTGGAATTATATCGTGTTTGGTCTTATATTAATCGGAAAAATGCCAGAAATACGATAGTAAAATTTCGTTGAAATTGATTCGAGTCAATGTGTGGTGTTTACACCGATATACCCGAGCCGATGGTGTGAGAAGGCACTGGTCTTAGAACGTAATATAAAAAAAAGACAGTAATGTCGGCATTACCGTACAATTGAAATGATATCGTGTTTGGTGTTGTTTTAATTAGAAAAATGCCAGAAGTAAGTTATCGAAAGTCCCATAAAAAAGTAATGAAAATTAAGAAGTTTGAACATTTCGATTCATTCGAGTGAATGTGGTAGTGTTCGCACCGATGTACCCGAGCCGAGATCAATCATCGCCGCCCTGCGTCCCGATCTATGTCACAGTACCGAACCGAGATTCGGCTTACAATTAGACTGGGTCTTTACTGTAATTATTTGTGCGTGAAAACCGCGCGCCTGTGTGTACCCCGTATGCCCCGTGTTTCATCGTCTTCACCCGGTGCCATTGAATTTGTCGCTACCGTTATACCCCCTTCGACTGGATTTCTGCCTCCGCCACCGTTTCAGTTAAAGCGCCGAGCCGCCGAGCCGCCGCGCCGCATCGCTTCGACCCGCGTACATGTATACGAGCGAACACTACACAACCGAACACTCTCCTCGCTCTCTTCGGCTCGATACGAGCCGTTGCATTTTCAGAACGGTACTCCTAACTGTATCTTACATACGTACGTACATGCGCGTGCGGATGTACGCCTGTGTACTCTGCTCACCTGTCGGCGTCGCGCGGCGAGGCACCCGCGCATACCGATCAGAAAACAAGGGAAAACGACGTAACGTCGATGACCCTGGATCCTCCGCTTCCATACCAAACGTATCGCTGATCGACTATCCCGAAATCGCGAATCGTTCATTCGCACGTCATCATCCACGCATTTAAACGACTACTTGTTCAGACTTCGAAGTTAACTTTTGAAGTGAGAACTTCCTTTTAGGCCCCACCACGTGAATACAATTTTTGGGGGGACAGCGAACGAGTCTGATCCGTCACGCTCCGAGGTGAAACGATATTCTGGCAATTTTTAGATATTTAGAGAGATTTAAATCCAAACTGTGTTTATCTCGTACTTTAGTTATCGCGAGGCCAGTCTTCCTTTCATAGATTATAATAATATTGAGGAAGATATTGATTTTGATATATACTTGTAAGTGCTCGCATTCTAGATGCGATTTTTATATATTTTTAGTATCAAAATATCAATATCATTTTCAATATTATTAGAATCTAAGAAAAATCAGGAACAATTCGTAAATTAATTATATATAATTGTTGTTTATAATAATATTGAAAAAGATATTGACTAATAATATTCATATATATTACTTAGAATCGATTACGATTGTAGTCTTACGCATACAGTATTGGTCTTATTTTTTTGTAGTAGGTCGTCTGTAACAGATTTGATTCCGATTCGTGAAAAGGGAAGCGAATCTCCTAAATCTTATATTCTCAGTTTTTCTTTTGCCAAACACATAGTCTCGAGTATATATATTCGATCTTTGTTGCTGCTGAGCTGACAATCTACGCGTTGACACGTTAACCGATCGACCACGGTAATTCGACGAGATTAAACTAATTTACTAATTGAGATTTGCTTACCATATATTACGCTATAGATATGTATACAGGGTGTCCCACGTAACTGTCGCCACAATTTTTCAGAAACTTAGAAAATGCAATAGAAAAACATTCAAGAAGGAAATTTGTTCATGAAAAATGAAGGTCCCTACAGATTTTTTAGTTTACAATTTTTTGTTTGTGTCCAGACGAGTTCAACGGCCTAGTATACTATGACCTTGGCATTACCTTAACAGTAAGGCAGGTTTGTGTTGTTGATACATTGGTCAGGAAATTGATCTCTCGAAAGAGCAATGTTATATATTTATTATTTTAAAAGTTCTTTGAATGTTCTCGTTGACAAATAGCAAGACTCTGTTATGCTGTTAATTAACGTCTTAGAATAATGAACATACATGACGTTAAGAAATAACAATTTTGTCTGACACGTAAGATAAACGACTACTTTATATTCAAATTAAAATTTTCATGAAAACTAAAATTTCTGACTTTTACGAATGTTTTTAAACAAGGACGTAATAAGAAAGAAACTAACAGAAACTTCGCTTGCAATAAATGGCAAATGGTGAGATTGATCAAATATTTTCTAGTTCTGGAACCTAACATAGGCAGAATAAAGAGAATTGTGCCGTTCACTCCAATTCACACAGGAAGATGAAGAAAGTATGAAACGTGTAAGATATAATATTACATTCTATTTATACAAATATATGAAGCGATGCTGAAGAAAATACAACGAAATGAGGACACACTTACATTTCAATTTACCTTCTGCTTTCCATTTGCTCGTCGGTTAGCGTCCTTTTAATAGGAAACTGCAAACACTTTGAACAGTTTCTAGCTCCGGTAGTTTCGCAAGATTCATACATTTATTATCATAAATCGTTTCGATCATCAATCCCTAACCTGGTGTTGCTATTCGTCGAATTGTCAATTTGTAAAATTCTTATCAAACAGTGTTTAAAAAATTTATATAGGTACCAAAAAGAATTTTTCTGGTGCTGTTTGAGATATCTTATATTAAGAATTTCTAAATATTGTTACACAATTTTTTCGACTTACAAAATGATAAAAAGGAAAAGCACGTCTCTTGAATTTCTGTTTCCGACAATAGACTTAAGAAAGGTTTATTTTGCTTAAAGATCTATCAATAAGGAACGTTCGTGTCGAACCCTGAAATTATCGTATTTGTACAGGGTGTTCGAAAAGTAGCAAAAAATGTGCGGACGTATTCCATAAAAAACGTTCTGCAAGATACCAGCAAACAAATGTTCTTTTTCAGAGACGATCCCGTTTGACTTTAATTGCCGGAGCCTAAAAGGAGCATATCGACGCGTTACACCGCCGTAAAGCGTATCGTCGAGAGACGAAAGGTATGCGATTTATAATGGAGCTTCCTCTGGTTTGCAAGACGTCGGCTGTACAGCGAATTTTTTGACAGGACTTTCGAAACGGTCTGTGTGCGAATCACTGGCGGTAAGAAAAGAGCGGCGTGGCGGCTGGGGGCAAGAAACTGTTAGTCATCGTCCGATGATCTCGCGGTCTCGGAACGAGACGCGGCGCGGCGAGTCAGCGTGGAGAGGAAGGTACAAACGTTGCATGCAATTAAGAAACAATCGAGGTATACATTGAAATAACGATCGACGATTAAAGGAGACTGCTGGGACCGTTAATCGGTTTTTAGGATACCGCTTGAATGAGCCGCGCCGGGCGAACCAAGAATCAAAGAGAATGCGCGGTTGGAGAGAGCGTACCAGGTGGGGAGAGAAGGAAAAAGAAAGAAAGAAGAGAAGAGAGAGGCTCGGCTGGTTCAAACAACGTGTAGCGGATCTTCTACGCAGGTACGTAACTACGTACATGCGGGTCGCGTGTAGGGACTCTCACGTAATGTAGGCCCGTTGCCAGAGGTACCGTAAGACCTTGCTGTTACGTCACTAGAAGCCGCGCGATTAGGAGAAAAAGGATACTGGCGAAAGGGAGGGAAGGAAACAGGAACCGCATCCTCCGGCCGCAAGCGACTCCGTTCCCTATTCACGGAATTTCGTCGCCGTGCATCTTCACATCGCACAGTGCTGCGATTCGAGGTGCCAGCTGGACAAAATCTTCTCTGCGACTACTAATACAAACTGTGAGGATATTGGAAATATTAATCCATACAGATTTTTCTGTTTCTTCGCATAACGTATCCATACCGGATTTCTCTAAAAGATATTTATACAACCCATTAAGACGATTGTCTTTCCGAAAATTTCAAAAATCCAAAAATTCAGATCGTGGAACAGCGATCGCTGTCACTAAAAATATAAATATTGTTCATTTCCGCACATTTCCATTGTATTGGCGTTTATTGCGTACTATGAGCTTGCACAATATTTTTTGCACGCATATAACCTTCGTAATATATATAATTAACGGAATTAATTAAGACAATAAAACGTGCTTTCCCCGTTAGTTTTCATTACAAAAATTTACTTTAGAATATAGAAAAGGAAGTACAAAACGTATTTTAAAAATATCGATTAATAATAATTACATATAAAAGCTTTTATGGATATCCTTACAAAATGTAGGAAAATGGGAATTCAAAATGCTTACACAGTTCGGTCGACAAAAAGAACTTCTTACTTCTAGACATTACTTCATACGACTAACATCTATTTTTTAGTTTTCTCCAGCTAATTAGCATTCGTCGCAACACTGTGCACCGGTGCAATTTTTCTGCAACATTAGTTCTACCATAGTCCTTGTTCAGCTTCTCAACTAAATTGAGATGTAACTTGATCATTTCGATCGTCTATCATTCCGTGCGACCGTGAGGTCATTTATCGCTTATCTTCTATTTGTTCATTGAATTTTTCGAGACTTATTGTTATAACAAAGGGTTAAGTTCTTTTTACCATAATTGCATCAAATCCACAGTCCAGTTACGTTAGACACTTCTTGAATTTGAAACCAATTAGATTTTAGAGAATCAACTGTTGCAGTTAATGCAACAAATTTGTAGCATAACATGTCTCCATTTTTACATAATTTTGGAGCTGAAATAGTTTGGGTTGCGATAACGGCACGGTGGATGTAAACGTATCTCGTTAGAAATGAATTTTTATCAGCGTGGAAGTGCTCTTAATATTTGTTGATATTTTTATTGAGCAGCCTTCAGATGCATCGAATAAGGATCAGTATATATTTTGAGTAAGTAGTATAGTTGTTCAACAGGTCCAAGGTAAGTATCTAACAGAAGAAGAGTAATTATCAATAAAATGATGTTTCGAAAAAATAAAGTGTCATTTTGTTCTAATTTTGTTCAATGTTGCAGCAGCTGAATGTACACAGTGCCTACAATATTTTTGCATATACTGAGATAAACATTGGGTCATAACATAGATATGTTCGGTTATATTGGTCTTTTTTAATATTATTATATAAATGAAGTGCATATTTATAGTCAGTCAATTGTATAGTCAAAGTAAAAATTGTCTGCATTAATAGGAAAAAATAGAAACTAGAGAAATCATATATTCGTATTTTCAATATTTTAAATTTTCCAACAATTTTCAATTTCGTCTATTCAATTTTGCCATAAATACATAAAGATCCGCAATCTAGTGACAACTAAATCGTTAAAATCAGAACATATTTAGATTTGCAACTGACCGAATTAATGTTGGTGAATAAAATTTGGTAAGGTCATTCGGCATGGACATAAATGTCCATGTAAATTGAATAAAATGCCTAACATGTTTAAAACCCTCGTTTCCGTGGGAAACGATGCACTGAACACAAGCTGCACGAGTGCAATATTTTCTCGTAAGCAAATAAAGGTCCGAAATTCTGTGGAAACTTCTGAAATCCCGTTCGCTTCAAGGAAATTGACAGACGACACCGTGGCACGTTCGTCAGGAATTTCGTAAGCGTCGGACGTTCATTTCGTCACGTATACGATGACTGCCGGGGCTTCAGGTGAAATCATCAGCCCTTCCAGCATGCCCCCACCCTCTTTTTCCTTCCCTTCCCCGGAATCGTCGTCACCGACACGGTCCGCATCCACGTGTTTCTATCTCCGGTCAGTGCACCTTGCTGCACGAACCGCGGCCATCTACCGAAGGTCCATGTAACGCGACCGTGCTTAATAATCTTTTCTCTCGAGGATCGTCGACCTTGCCGGCCAGAGATAGAGGAAACGATGGCCGGTAGGGGAGATCGAGTGGCAGATGCCCGAGGACCTAACCCTCCACTAAATTTTTCCCGGGCTTCCAGGCTTCCAGGCTTCCTGCGGTGTCATTAATCGTATTGTCTGTCCTTCGAAGACGGATAGCCCGTTCGTTCCGTCGTGATCCACGATTCCTTCCTTCGTTAACATTTCTTCGCAAAAACCTCCTCAGTCAAATGAAAATATGTATAATTTCATATTGTAAGGGAGACCTGGGCTAGAAGTTCCGATTTTTAAGAAACATAGCAAATCACGTAGAAACAGTATATCGATACTCTCATCTGTAACGAGTAAATAAATTGTTAAATTTACTATATTTTAAAATTCTAATCGTAAAAGTAGAATATTGCTTTTTGCCCTGTTCTGGGGCAAGTTGTTACTAAAGAATAAAATTTGCTAATATCCAAAACTTTAATGAAATACGACACCATTATGCTACACTATTGTAATACCGCTTTCAACAATTTTTGGAGTACACGAAACGATTGTGTCAACTGTTTTTGTAACAACAGAGATGACGTTAAACCAAATTTCGTTGCAGTGAATTTTAACAGTGAAAAGCATTTTTTATTATCCATTTGTCAGAAATCATCAACGTTCTCGTAGTATAGGCTGTCTCTGATGATCTATCATTTCTTGGTTTCATCTATAATCTTTCTATGTTTCGTCTATGATCTCCATAAGACGACAAATATATTTGAACTCTGCAAATAATTCTCTAGGCTCTCCAAGAGTCCTTGCGAAGAAACAATTCACAAGATTTAAACATCTTTACAATTATCAATTTATGTCTACCACAGAAAATAAAATTTTATTTGATTCGAGATTCTTAAAATTAGCGTAGAAAAATTGCAAATCGCACAAATATCCGCAGTCTAATAATCATAGACAGCCTATACTACGAGAACGTTGATGATTCCTGACAAATGGATAATAAAAAATGCTTTGCACCGTTAAAATTCACTGTAACGTAATTTGGTTTAATGTCATCTCTGTTATTGCAACAACAGACTAGTAGACTGTGGAACTTTATGCATTTATAGGAAAATTGAGTAGATGAAATTCGTAATTGCTGAAAAATTAAAAAAATTAAAGATGTCGATATATGATTTCTCCTGTATTAAAATCATTAAGGGAAGAAAAAAACATTCAATTTGGTTTCTAGCGATGAAACTCGCAGGGACAATGTTTAGCAATATGTTGTTGCCATCTATTCGTAAGAAGACACTGAAGACTCGTCGAATATTTCGCAAGAATAGTGTTAATTTTCATAGCGAGTTGATTTATTTTCAACAGCCGTATTGCGTCAAGTCTGAAAATGCTTATGCACGGCGCAGGCCATGCACGTTGATTCATTCGGAACAATGAAACTTGAGACAGGAGGATGAATGCGAGCACGGATTCTTCATCTCCAGTTTGATACCGCGGCGGGTAAATGCGCCGCGAGCCTTCGTGTCAATGACACGTGCTAATGGACGGTTTAGCTGAGTTGACAACACGGAAGTGAAAAATGCAAATGCAGACGATGAACTTGTGCTTTTGCCACCATGTTTAAAAGGAAAGTTCCTCTCAAAACAGAAGAATGTCACTTCCTTTCTACACGACGATCAAGCTCCTCCGAGAATAAGCTCCTGACTACGATATTCATGCTATTAATTGAAAATCAAAATACATACATACGAAGAATCACAATATTTAGCAGATCCTGTAGGAAAGTCAGGATTATTGAAGTTGTACGAAATTCTATTTTTAGCGCAACACCCTCTTGGAAGCATACAAGAAATAGGTTGGAAACGAACCAATATTAAACGAACGGTAAATCATAATTCAGTTGGTACCTTCTTCTTAATATTTAAAATTTCGAAATGATGAAAAAAAGACTGGTATGTAACGTACGAGTTTTCTTGTCGAGTCTTCTCGATTGTGTAGCGACTTGTTAACGGCAAAACTTTCGTTGGAATAGTCGCCGTCAAACATTTCTAAAAGTTTCACGAATGATCAAAAAGTCGTATACTATAAAATAGATTATTCTATGAAGAATATTGCGCGTACGTCAACTTTCAAGTAAATAATTAATCATAACTTGGTCATTTCTAGGCATAAAAAGACTCGAAGAAGAGTATGAAAAATGTTATGGCAACAGATTTGTAATTTTGGAGCTCAAATAATTTGTCATTTCTAGGCATAAAAAGACTCGAAGAAGAGTAAGAAAAATGTTATGGCAACAGATTTGTAATGTTGGAGCTCAAATAATTTGAGTTGCGACAACAGTACGGAGGATGTGAATGTGTTTCGTTAAAAATGAATTTCTAGTAGCGATTTATTAATTTAGTTTTAAAAATCCCCCGCAGAGTGCGGAATTAATAAAATGCGGTTCCTATTATAAATTTTACGAAAATCGAGGAAGGAGTACATTTTTAATTGATAAAAAGTTAACAATTCCTTAGAGATTTCCAATAGAGATTTGGATCGTCGTGTATACACGTCGAACGCGGTTAACCGTTTAAAGTAGATATTAAAAGTAGGAAAAATGTTCGACTTCCTGTTTAAGCCGAGAAGATCGCACTCAGGTCTTTTTCACACCTTTCTCATTTCCATTGTTGCGTGTCCTGCTGCAACGAGAAGACGAGCATAGCGAGTAGCCACGCCTCTGTCCGCAGGTAGACGCGAATCGTAGGCAGAACGAGAAGAAAGAATAAGTTAAAAGTGGAAGACGGTGGCCCTAGGAAGGCAAGAAGGTTCACGGCCGGGTGGTTGGTTTGAATCGGGCGAGCAAGGTGGCTTGATGGCGAGGAGACATCGCTGGCCACGTGGTGGCCCGAGGTCAATGGCCTGCGGCCTTGTTTTGTCGAGGTGAATCGGCTCGGGAACCGGGTACCTGTTCAAAAGTACCCGCTGCTTTCGGCAGTCTTTGAATATTATACGGGGGCTTCCCCTCATCGCGTCGCGTCGCGTCGGTTCCACGTTTCTTTTCGAGCGGTCGTGTTTCGTGAGCTGTTGATTTTCCTTGTTACACGGGGCCCGAAAGCCGCTTTAACTCCCTCTACCACGGGTCTTCCTGTTTAACATCGGAGGAGGATGTTGGCTCACCGATACCTGCGATGATTCTAATCTCGGGCCCATCGATTTGTCGACAGCTAACATTTGGTCACCGGGTTCCGAGAACGATCAGGCGCAAGGTTTGGCACGAAATCATCGCCACGGCTCGGCCAATCGAGGATTCTTCTATTTTTCGATGCTGTAACCGCGCTTATGCACGACGCGCGACGATTCGACCGTTGTCACCCCGATCACCCGGTCAACTCTTTACCTACCGGAAGCCTATTAATACGATTTTCAATAATTGTGCTGTACCGAAAGAAAGCATAGAATTTTCTTTTACGTTGCAATCTGAAATGAAACTATTCGATGACGTTATTGAGGGTGACTTGATAGTTCACTACGAAAATTGCTGTTGCTATCGAAAGTTCCATTAAAAAGTGTTTCGCCATGTATCATAGATTTTTCAAAATTATGCAATAATCATCGGTCGGTTATGTGTTAAGGAGCTATTCTAGTCTATTTAGAGCATTCAAAAAATGGATTTTTTATTTGTTGCATTTTCTGAAAGTAGGCAGGACTTTTCTGAACCCGGTGAACCCGGGGAAGGACCATTGTATGGACCTGGTTTAACAGACCAGTCGTAAGTGTGCCATTCTCATATAACGGGTATGAGAAACTTTAAACGCGTTTTTCTCGAAACAATGTTTTTTTACATGGCTGGCATGACATCTCAAACTCTAGTGGATGTACCGTCATCGTCTGAACCAGAATGATAGAAAAACAAATTTTTCTTATTTTTTTATCTCGCCAAACATGAGAAAAGTCAAGAAAATCGATATTCAAAATTCAAAGTGCAGTCATTTTGTACATTTTCAATCTTTTCATTTTGGTTCACACCATAATCACCGTCATACCAATCAAGAATCCTTTTGATTTTTTAATTTCATTTCATTTTTTTACACGAATCTTGTTCAACGTCATGCAACTCCGTCAGTTTTGATCATTTCCACTAAAAAAAATCGTGAACATTCGCAGAATATAAATAAATATGTATGCAAAATGCCGATATTAAGAAACTTATATTTTTTTTATAAAAAATTCCTCAAAAATACCAGAAAAATGAAAGTCGAGACTAGAATAAGCAGCATGCGAGATCTCGCGAGAAAAAAATCTTTATTTATTCATCGATATTATCATATTGTTGACCGATCACGAGTTAATTCGTATCTGCACTTACGTTATCAATTTCAATTTATGAAACACAGGACAAAATCGAATATTTCGAAACCTTTATTGATTCGGTGATTGATATACAGTTAATCATACTAAAGAGAAATATTAAAAGTTATATAAAAGATATGTTCAAAGTTTCAACTTAATTCATTATGTATAAATAAAGTTTATTGAAGTTTATTTAGATTGTTCCACATTCAATTACGAAATAATAGCCGGTGACATGAGATAGCCTCTGTGTAAAATTGCCGGTCAACAATGTGTTAATTTCGTCCCCTTCGAATTACTCTCGTTCAGATATTATAAATAATACACTTATGCCAGCGCATTTGTATTTTTATTAGCTCCTTGAGCGATTCTGTCTTTATCTCTTCAATGTTGGCAAGGCGTCGTCCTTTCATGTTTTTTTTCCAGTTTTGGGAGTAAGAAGAAGCGACAGGGGGCCATGTCCGGTGAATAAGGAGGCTGAGGCATCGTAACGGTATTGTTTTTGTGGCCAAAAATTCACGAACAAGCTGTGATCATATTTATATTGAACTCTGTAAGAATGAAATAATCGTTGAAAGATGCGAACAAATTTTTCCCTATTCAAAGGTTCACGTATCAAGGATAGGATGCTGCAATCATATAACAAAACTCTTACCAAAAAGTAAACAAATAATCATGTTCTATTTTCATCGAAGAATCCGCCACGTTTCTTCGTTACAGTTTCCACTATCCTTGGCATCAGCGTGATCAATTTTTTCATACATTCTGTTGTTACATTATTCCACTCTCGATCCAAAATATTCCATAACTGTGTTTTCAAAGTAGGGCAAAAGTTTCGTGCCTGTCTGTCCAGTGCAACCCATAATTTTTCAATGAGAATTTTTCAATCTGGTGATTGGGTGTTTGGAACGATTACATTGAAGTTGATCCAAATAGTTTTTACATATATTTATATTATATAGTTAATACAGTTAAAGGTTCATAATCTATACGAAATACCAGAGTTTTACTAAAAACCAGAGGTGTCCTAAGACTTATGAGCGGGAGCGTATGTCAAGATACGTTAAGGACAACTGTACCGACACAACAAAAATAACATTGTAGCGATTGGACTCGTACAGTCCGGGAAATTGATAAATTCCGCTTATTTTTTGGTCAAACCTCGTACTCTTACTTTCGTGAGGGAGATTCGAACTGTTAATCACCGAATTCCTAACCAATTACGGCGACCATTATCGTCGGCCAGTGTCCCCGGGACGACGCGCATAGAAAACCCGACGTGACTGTAAATTTTTTACGAGCGTGAGATAGAAAAGGCAACGGGCCGTAAGTTTCGGCCGAGCCAAGCCGCGAGGACGAACAAGCTGAACGAGCAAGCGAACCAGCGAGCGAACGAGCGTGTAGCACCTGCGGTCGATGACCCTTGCGGTGCTATCGAATACCTGCCGACACGACGATCCGCTCGTTTACTCGCTCGCGATCGCCTCGCTCTTTCGGTGGGCCATCGAAAACCTCTGCCGAGAATTTGCGGCCGCGGGGCCTACGAATCCCACGGAAAAATTCAACGCTCGTCGAATTCGATTTCTAACGCTGCACAGTGGGCCAGGGGCCCGCTTTTTCCGCCCAAAACTATTCTAACGTCGTTTCAAGCTTTTTCTCGTGTTATTATAGGCAGAGTTGTGCTAATTCAAATACATTGTATTTCAATTATATAGTAATTCAACTACGTTGTAACCGAATTACATAATTCAATTGCTAATTATTTCAATGAGATGTGTGATTGAAATACTGTATAATTAAAATACAGCTCTCCAAATTATAGCCCACAATTTTGAAGAAGTACGATATATTTCTTTCATGTTTTTCTTTCATATACGTACTTGTTTGCTGTCTATGCAACGTATTTTCTATTCCTCGTCCTCGTAATTCGTAATTAATGTAATATCATTACAAAGTATTTTATGACTGTACTCCAATTGCAATTACGAATTACATTGTAATTCGATTGAACGAAGATCTGAATTATAAATTACAATATGACCGAATTACAATGTAATTCAATTACTTTGTAATTATAATTCCTGGAGCAATTCAATTGTAATTCTGCACAACTCTGATTATAGGTCGTTGAACTTGTATCGATACCAATTGGAATATTATGAAGTAAGAAATATATGTTGACATTTAAAAAATTGAGGTGACCTTCATTTTTATATTGACACTCGCAGAATAGTGAATAGCGATCAACTCTTGTTGGAAACTTTTTTTATCGAATCATTAAAAATATTTGAAAAACTGTGTTAACAATGCTCTCGATGATTCGGGAACGCGCTTCTTCTGGCCAAAATCAAAAATACGTTCATATAAAATTAAAATGCATTTAGTATACCCAATATAGCTAAAATATCACAAGAAATAATATCATACCAGATATTCTCATTCTAGTTCGATATATATATGTTGTTTAAAATTGAAGAATATGTGTGTATAGTGTTGTCGAATATCTCGTGCGTTTAGTTCTTAAAATCTATATAAAAATAAAACCTGCAGGCATTAGCAGCTGAAATCTATATATTCCCTCCTTTAATTACTGAATTGTATGTACATTATAAAAAAATGGCTACAAATTTGGATAACTACATTTTCGTTATTATTGTTAAGTAATATAAAATTGTCGCTGTTGATGCTCCGTATCTAAACGAATACGTCGCAAAAACAAAATAACATTTAATACACACCTAATACAATAATCATCGATATTCGATATTGTATACGTATAACGTGTTTGTAATGGATGATGTCAGAAGACAAGGCATTCGAAGTGTTCCATAGGAATTAGCGACTGTTTGCGGTCGCGGTTAAGAGTATTCCGAAGGATCGTGAACGTCTACGTGTAAGCAGATCCGGTGAAATCGGATTTGTTCTCGATTACGCGCATTACCTATTTAATAGGCAATTACGTACCATCAATTCCGGATTAGAAACCATTGCGTAATATCGTCGTCGGCCCCCGACGGAGAATTTTTCAAAGTACATAAATCTGTCATTTCGGTAGCGCTATCTTGCGAGGGGGCTTCATATGCTCCGGAAACCGTGTCGCAAAGTCTGAGAAGCGAAGTTCCGGGAGACTGAAGACCAGGACGGAAATTCGGTAGAAGCACCCGAAGTTTTGGCAAGCTGACGTGAATTCGAATTTATGACAATGTACCGAGCCAAAAGGTTCTGCCTGGTGGTCTTCGGGGAATCGTCAATCTCTACCCCGGCGACAACCTGATTGCGAATCATGTTTGCGCATCAAGAAAATTTCCTTCGTCCCTTCGGCAATAATTTTGTTAAGAAATGTTTACCCTAGGACGGCAAATAAATCCGCGGAGCTGCGGATCGGACGTTCCGGCGACTCACGTGCGAGCTGTTCGGTTCATTGAACTCGTTCCGCGACCTTCTCTCTCTCTTTCTCTCTCCCTCTCTCTCTCTCTCGCTCTCGCTCCCTGGGATTCGAGGAGAGCTGAATTAATATCTAACGAAAACTTTGCAAACGTGTCTACCCTTCGTAAGTGAGCTACGATCAAGATTAAATGCATATACACCCGGGGACCCCTCTCTCGCGGTTCAGGTTAGAATGATTTAAACGCAACACGGATGATAGGACGGGAGATTTATGCAGGACGCGGGAATAGAATGGAAGAATTATTTTATAGTAAAAACGACTCCGCATACCGTAGTTTATTGCAACGACAAGTTCATTCGTGACACGGTCACATTACCAACTGCGCTCCTCAGCGTTCCTACGGACGATCTAAATAGCGATCTTGATCCCTCCGCTCTCCGCTGCGCCGACATTTGTTTAGACTGTTGAACCTGCGCGCAACCTTCCCCTCTTCTAGTTTCATAAATCCCAATTAATCGTTTCGTTTTCTTGTTCTCTGTTCCACAAAACAGAGCACCGTGTTTATCGCTAAACTATAAACTCTTTATGCGAAACGATTAAAAAGTTCCAAGAAACAAGAGGTCAGCAAACATCACGTTTTCTTTGCTGTCAAACTACAGTCAATAATTTTATTTTATTATTTGACTGAAACAATTATAAACTAATCACCTAATTCTAATTGCTGCTTTTAACATTTTTTGAAGTATACAAAACTATTGTGTAAATTGTTTTCGTAGAAATAGAAATAACATTAAACCGAGTTACGTTACAGTGAATTGTAACGGTGCAAAACATTTTTCATTTATCAATTTGTCAGGAATCATCAACGTTCCCGTGAATTTATCTGCTCAACACAATTAAAGATTATGTAACACGTCGATGTTTCAATCGTAACCTCTCTAATTTGAACTTTCATAAATTTCACGAATTTGCTCTAACGATTTTATCGACATTTAATTCCTGCGTTTTAGCGATTCCCGAGGTCATTTGGAATTTTTAATTTTGTCCTTTACGAAAATCTTCTCCGCAGCTTTGTTAAGGAGTTATTAATTAAAAACTCGGCGTTTCTCTAGGCTCTGATTGGTCTATGTTTTTCTATGGAAATGTTCAAATGATGTCAGAAACCACCCCCTTTTTCAGACATTTTGGGACACCCTGTATAATTCGGAAACTTCTATAAAAAAGCAATTTTATTTATTCACTTCTACTCCGCCATATTTAAACACGATTAAACTTCGTACAAAACTTCTGTACATCAATCTTTCATTTGTTAATCCTCCTTCTTTAAAAAAGATGGGCCGAATTACGACCGTTAGATGCCCTCAGCACTCAGAAGATTATGAGACCTCCTTATACATAGAGTACCTGTACGATTTCCTGATATTCTTGATATCTAGACTATGGATCGTTATGCAAAATAAAAACGGTCAAATTGATAATTTAATTCGACTGAAAATATTATATTACCTTTCCTAAATTCTTTCCACCTCCTCATTATTTTAAATTGCACTTTCTCGTTTGTATCATACACGTATCAAATCTGCAGTTTAATGACGCCAATAACACTATGTTTGGTCAAATTATAATAAATGAACTTTTCGTAGATGGTAGAGGAAATTAAAACCTGGGGATGACAATCAACTTGTAAGTAAATCAAGAACGTGAAATGAGGAATGTTAATAAAATTCAATGTTTTTCGAGCTACACTGAAGAATCCTGTAATTTCTTGACAAAATATGATTGTACTTGTTTAATGTCACTGTCAAAAATCGGACGTTTCACATGCAACAAACTAACAATTACATTATTATGTTTCCTAAATGCTTTCCACCACCCTATGATTTTAAATTGCATTTCATCGTTTGTATCGTACAAGTATAAAATCCGGAGTCTAATGACGTCGCTAAAACTATGTTTGGCCAAACTATGGTAAATTAACGCGTGTACCTGCGTCTTGTAGGCGTATGAAGAATGCTCGTAAAATTCAATTGTCTTCGTGATGCAAGAATCTTGTAATTCGTTGACGAAATATATTGATTGCAAGGAGTTGACTTTTTTTAATGTCACTGTCAAAAATCAGGCGTTTCACAAGCTGAACAAGCTAAGAAGTATGAGGGACGCGAGTAAGACAAACCTCGCGAGTGCATAGAAAACAGCTAGGAAGATTAGGAAAGAAATCCTCGGCCCATGGCCACCATCGATCAGGTTTTCGTTCCGATCGTTGACCCTAAACTCGACCTTCCCCCGGTTGTCGCGTAGCCGAATCGATATTCAAGAAGAACCTTGAAAAGATCCTCCTACCTTCGCTCGGTCTAGTCGGTAATCGGTAGTAGCATGGAGTCTAGGCCTGGAGGTGTCGGAAGAGGCATGGTCCACGGCCAGGAAGAGGAACGGTGGGGAGTAGCTGTAGGGAGGGGAGTCAGGATGAGAACAGTGGGGGAGTAGTAAGAAACAGCTGGTGGGTTGAACGAGCTTCGAGTTCAATGACTGGAGAACGAAGGAGTAAGCGAGCCGGGTTTCGAGTTAGGTAGGTAGGTAGGTAGGTAGGTAGGTAGGTTGGTAGGTAGGCTGGTAGGTAGGTAGATAGGTGGGCAACCGAAGAGACACGTTTACCTGCGTAGACGCACGCCGTGTGTAGCTCTAGCACGCGGGGATCTAGCATACGAGTCCCTCGAAGACGCGCGATCCTCGTTGCGATGCGTCACGCGCGTGAATTTCAGCTTCGTCAAACGAACTCGCACGGCAGCGAGTTGTTTCGTAGGCTTTAATTGTTATATACAGGTATACAGGGCGTTACCTATATAACGCGACGCACGATTTTTCACCCACTTGCAGCCATCCGACAAACGGAAAGTTTGGAACAAGAGTTGCTGGGTATGGAGTGCACAATAGATATCGGTAAACAAAATTTCACCTTGGGTCTTGCAAATAACAACATATCTTTTTTTCACCATATTTAGAGGACATCGAGACGAATTCAAAACACATATTACATGCACGGTACTGGAAATGCGAAATATTTAGCTTTCCGTCGTATTCGACTTTAAGTCAGTGTAAACGTTATTTGATAGCGAAGAGGTTACTGAAGCTATATATTTCACATTTCTACTACTGTGAATCGAGTAATATGTTGGTAAAAATATCATATAATATGTGTTTCGAATTCGTCTCAAAACAAAATATGTGATCCTATTTGTTATACCCAAGGTGACCTCGATTTCGCCATGAAAACAAACTGTTTTCGATGGCTGCAAGTGCATGAAATATCGTGTGTCGCGGTACAGGTAACACCCTGTATACATACATAGAGAATAAGTAACTGCAACTTTATATCGACAAGGTAGTTAGTGTTCAGTGTGTTAGTCAGACGAATAAGGATGTAAACGGACCATCAAAGCGTAAACACGTTCCTAATAAAGACTGTTGCTTGCCATATATAAAATCCACTGCTTAACCAATTTAATCGTTACAACATTAGCAACAACCAACAACCGTGTGACTCAGGGTCTTCCTTCTTGGCCAGTCGAAGCGGAATCGTCTTACGCTGACACAGAACCGAATTACCGTTGTCCAGCAACGCGCGGACTACTGTCGCGCTCACTTCGGCCCTGAGACAGAGTTCAGATCTTTGTCTTTTATCGTGGCATACCCAACAGAAGTCAGAAGTCTTTGTTTCCACGAAAGATCGTGTGCCGAGATTATCGCTTCTCTCGAACGCGACTATTTCGGTTGTCATTTCGTGCCGAGAGCAGATGCTGCCTCAGCTCGAAAATATAATGGCTAAAAGCACGTGTGAAGGAACTCTCAGATGGACACGTACCTTATGGGATAATTGAGAGCTAGATCCTGGATACACGTATGTAATCGGTTCGAGTTTCGAACCAGTCAGCGAAAATATCGATTTGTTGGCATCGACTTTTAGTACCGTTTAAACGGATTCAACGAGGATCGTTTAGAATACTCTGATAGTTTCGTCACCGATGCCGGTAGCGCTATTGTATGCGCGATTATAGGCCGGCGGGGACGTTTAAAATTCGTTGCAGACGTTCGCGAATCATGGGCCCGCCATAACGGTACTTCGGGTCTTTAATTTGGGGAGAGCCAACCGTCGACTTGGACAACTTCGGCTCCATGGCTGCTATCCTTCTTCCCCCACTCCACCCGCCACAGTTAAATATACTTAATACGAGCTATCGTATATTTCCGACAAGAAAACGTTGCACGTAACACGTTTTACGGAGGGGAATTATTTAATTAGTCGGTAATAGACTGCGATTCTATATGCAAACTAAATATGTTTCGCATCGATTGTGAGAAGCAGGAATAGAACATACAAGGCAACGTTACAACAATCTTAAATTTTTAAAATATTTTACTGTTTCATATGTTGCCCAATTTCTTCATAAATGATATCTACGAAATGCATTGTTTAAATTACCGTTACAGGCTCACATAAAGAACTTGATCAACTGCGATGTAAACGAAAGATGTTTGTTTACTCATTCTCTAGGAAACTAGTCGGTCTAACATCTTAAACAAAATTCAAGTCATTTGGACCAATTTGAAAAAAGTAATGCGATTTTTAAAACTGTTCATTTAATATTGACCCCGTCTGCAAATAAGTTACTGCAGGGTTTCCCAAACTGTGCTCCGCGGGAAGGTAGCAAGTGCTGCGCGAACAAATATTTATCGATTATGTGTCGTTACCAGACTGCTGATGTTTATGCAGTTTCCAATTTTTGTAGACAAATTTTAAGAAAGTGGAATGAAAGAAAATCCTATTTTTAATGGCAACAGCCTTTGTAGATCTAAAGCAAATAAAAATTGTACAAAATTCTATCGAATTTGATATTCTAGCCTATTTTGAAAATTCTCATAAGCCACGAATGCATAAAGACCCGCAGTCTAGTAATCGCCTACCCTTCAAATTACACAAGGTGCTCCGTCAAAAATTCAAAGATCCTTAAAGTGCTCCGTCATAGAGAAAGTTTGGGAAACCCTGAGTTACTGTTTTGGGCGCAAAATGCGCGAGAGAACCTGGCTAGTATCAATCACTGGTCTGACACGATGTTTTCTGGCAGAGTATTATGTTTGTCTTGTAAAAGAGATTAAGATATAATGGTAAACAATGGAAGCTCGGTGTATCATCTCGTCGGGAGTAGAGTGAGCGTACTCGTAAGTAGAAACCTGAACGCGAGCTGAAACGTTAAAGTGGCCATGTCGGAACTCTTATGGGATTCAGAATTTAGATTGCGGCATTCCGTGCGACCTACCTACACGCGGAACAACACAAGACGGTGTAACTCACCGTCTACGTAAATGAGTTCGTTCACGTTCGAGGTAACCGCTTGGCTATCGACATGTGTACAGAGCGTACGTGAATACCATTGACGGTACCAAAGTCAAGAGCCACGGGAGGCTCACTCACGTATCTTGCATAACATCTTACGAGGATTCATAAACCCGTATCCTACGTAACAGAGATTCCACGTGAGGCATGAAATACTGAGCGAGCCAGCAAAGTGAATATAACAAGGGGTAATACGTGCAAGTGCATTCCCATGCCTTAATGACTTCACTCCAGTGGTACATTAACTCTTACCATTTGCCGGGACCAACGATTCCATCGGGTATCTGCATTTCTACAATCTCGAATTACTGCCATCCAGATTGCGCAGTTTAGACGAACAAAAATTACAGAAACTTACATTTTCTTATTCGTTCCAGTCAACGGAAGATTAACACAACGAAAAATTCAAACGAAATCAAAATTATTTCATTGATGACACCGAAACCTGAAACTTTTATATTCTATTAATAAAAATTCAACTCGTTTGAATATATCACAGTGAAAAGTTCAAAATCATCGTGGATGTTACTTTCATCCTTTTGCACTCTACAAATCCTAATAAAATTCAATTAATTTCAATATATCACAGAAGAAAGTTAAAGATTATCGCGGATGTTACTTTCACCCTTTTATGTACGTTCTAAAAATTTTAATAAAATTCAAGTCATTTAAATATATCACAGTGAAAAGCTAAAATCATCGAGGATGTTACTTTCATCCTTTTAGGTACGATCCAAAAATTCTAATAAAATTCAAGTCATTTAAATATATCACAGTGAATAGCTAAAATCATCGAGGATGTTACGTTCATCCTTTTATATTCTACAAATAAAATTCAACTCGTTTGAATATATCACAGTAAATAGTTAAAATCATCGTGGATGTTACTCTCATCGCGTGTTACATTCTAAAAATTCGAATGAAATTCAATTCATTTATACATATCACAGTAAAAAGTTAAAAATCATCTCGTGGATGTTACTTCTATTCTTTTACAGTCCACAAATCTTGATAAAATTCAATTCATTTAAATGTATCACGGTAAAATGAGTTTCTAAAAATGGCCACCCACATATGTCACTGACGTGACATTCGACGTGTCGAAAACATATTACATCTTACCAACAATTATTAGTTTCACAAGTCTTCGTAGCTCCATTTTAAATTTGAATAAATGCTAAATAAAGTGGTAATATAATTGTGGTAAATAATTTCATCTCCTAGTTTCTGGGACTATTGAAATTGCACCCTCGCGATCCTGGAAACGAGTCTACCCCCTCAAAGACATGTGCTTCGAGGAGATGCAAAAAAGAAAAATCCCTTTTCTCAAGGTTCTAGACCAGAAGACAACGGTGTATGAAAATCGAGCAGCAATCCAATAAAATCTGTTTTATTTTCAGGATACTTCCGAAGATATAGTTTTGGCGTTCGGGAAGCGAATAGCCGAGTGTGCGGAGCAGCGTGGCGGTACGTCAGGTCCACGCTTATGTAAATGGCTCGGCGGGCGAAGGAAGGCACTTTAGTCACCGGAATCCGGACTTGACCGGCCGTGGCATCGCGGGTACCACGAAAGTACCTGGTGGCCCGTGAGAGACAGAGAGAGAGAGAGTAAACGAGTGCGTGTACATACGTACGGGCGTGCGGGAAGCCGGTGTGCGTGAACCGGCCGCGCGTGTTGGGCCCGTACGTGTACGCCGGGTTCGTCGACCTTAGCTTTTGTTCGTGTCCCAAGTGGCGAGAGAGCCCGTCGCGACGCTTAGTTCGAAAACGGCGCGGAGCGCCGGCTCCGAATCCCACCACCGACTGACAAACCAAAATCCCCTGTGGTCGTCGTTCGGTTAGATAATCGATCGCAACGCTCTTACGTTTACCAAGGTCTCTGCCACCTGTCACAGGAAGAGTTTCCTACCTGCTTTTCCCCCTTCCACCATTACGCCGCGCCGCGCCGCGCCGCACGGTTCTTCTTTCTCTTTCTACCATGTTTGCCCTTCCTTCCCCCTGCTCGAGCGCGCCTCTTTTTCCCTTCATTTTCCATTAGGCACTCGATTTGTTTGTCCATTTCTCTGTTCGCTGCCGTCAAAAGAACCAGCTAAAGAAGTTTCTTAGCTTCTAACCGATCCGTTGATCGACGTCGATTTCGTTTTTCAGTAATTAACTCCGGACGACCCAGCTACAACGCTTAGAAATTACGACGTCAAATGAAAACGCGAATAGGACTGAAATCTTTTTACTTAAGGCGGTAGACTCGTTTCCATGATTGCAAGGGTGCGAGATGCGCCTTCTCGTTTCTCGCTAATGCAAAGATGGGGGTTTTCAGTAGTGAAAAGCGCTAAATAAGAGATCGATCTAGACCGCGATCGTCCTCAAAAGTACAATTTTAAAGTCTACGAGTCGTAATTTGCATTATTCGGAAGCATACAACTGCGCGTGTAGCTTTTTCCATAGCTGCATGCTGTCGAATAATGCAAATTACGCCTCGTAATCGAAAAAATAGGACTTTTGAAGGCGATTACGCACTAGATCGATTTTTTATCTAGCGTTGTAGACTACCGAAAACCCCCATTTCTGTATTATCGAGAAATGAGAACGTAAATCTTGCACCCTTGCAATCCTGGAAACGAGTCTGCCGCCTTAAGGAAGTAGAGTCTCCTTTTCAGGATTGCAACGATGCGGGATGCGCCTTCTCATTTCTCGATAATGCAAAGATGGGGTTTTTCAGTAGTGAAAAGCGCTAAATAAGAGATCGATCTAGGCCGCTATCGCCCCCAGAAGTGCGATTTTTACGTTTACGAGGCGTAATTCACATTATTCGGAAGCATGTAGCTGTTGCAGCTTTATAAAAATAGCTAAATTCTTCCGAACGGTGTAAATTACGCTGCCGAATAATGCAAATTACGCCGCGTAAACGTGGAAAAGCGATTGATCTTTTATCCAGCGCTTTTGACTATTGAAAAACCCCATCTTTGCATTATTGAGAAATGAGAAAGGCTCACCCCGCACTCTTGCAATTATGGAAAGACGAGTCTACCCGCTTAAGAAAAATGATATTTTACCATAGATACAGCTGTGTTTGGTATTGAATTCGTTCGCGAATGTTACGATCGTCATTTTTACGATAGATTAGGGCTAACTGTGCTACAAGGATCAACAAGTGGGACACGAGCATTCAGTTTTGGCTCGAAGTAGCTGTCGCGTGTGAGAAACCTTGTCTCCACTAAAGTGAGTAACCCTCACCCAAGACCCCGGTCTCGAACACACCGAAGAGGATACACAAAGCTCTTACTGCAAGTATCATGATTAGATTGCAGATTTTATGCATTTATGACATGCTAAAAAGATTTAAGGACATCAATGTATTCGTTTCAGCTTAATAGGATAATTAAAAGAAGAATACAATCTTTATTTGGCTCCTGTGCCCTGTAACCAATACGAATATTTTTTATCTTGCACAAAGATTCGCAGTATAATCATGATATAATATATCGTAAGGAAAAGTCGTAAAGAAAAACGGGTTTATTAACAAAATTGGGCGCAAGAATAACCAGAAGTTAACGACCGACCTGCTTGTCGCGGGCGCTCGTTTCAATATGTCTTCTTTTTCGGAATCTGTTGGCGATAGTACTTTTACAATTCTTCTGTTATTCTATCTGATTTTCTATTTTTATAAATTTAGCTATACATAGGCTTGGCTGTTAATATACATACATACGAATCGTATAAATAGGTATATCCCGTGGATGACGGTGATCTACTGTGACCCGGGGTATCAAAATCGTCGTTTAACTGTTCATCTTTTGACGATGGACTCGTACAAAAGCGTCCTGAGCATCGTAATCTGTGTAGCGATCGAACAGGTCCATCAAACAAGGGTGTACCTCTAACAAAGAGTTTGATACGGGATGCGTGTGCCTCCTCGCAGGATGCTTCGCACCAAGAAAAGTAAGTTTAAATCGTGCATGAAATTACGAGGTTGACCCGATCGATGTAAGGAGTCGATCATCAGGTTGCGTGTTCCCGAAGATCGATGAATAATTCGTGCAAACGGGCAATCCGATGCAATCGAACCGATTCAATTTTTCAATTGTTGTCCGGGCTTCGTTTCAATCGTGCCGGAAGTTCGCGAGTCCTTCGTTTCTCGATACGATCACGAGGTAATTGATTTTTAATCAATTCCGCACGGACTTTCGATTTCCCTTGGCTCTCCTTGCTTTCTATAGCTTCCGTGGGTATGCTGGCTCGCGTATGCTACCGCGTCGTGGATTGGAAACACGACTTGTGCTTACGACCGACACCATTGTCGTCCCATTACGACCGTTGTCGTAAAGTCGTCGACTTAAAGTCATCGAGGATCGAAGCGATAACAATGGTGTCAGGACCACGGGGCGGACAATCACGATCAAGGCATGGGGAAAGAACACGCACTCGACAGGCTCGAAGAACCTGAAGAGCCTCGCCGCTGACCGACCCGCGTCCGTTGTCAGTGTGTTACTGACCTCGAGTGACCCTGCTATCGCGGCCGTAACTCCCCATACTGTTAATGTATATAGCTTCCACAAATCTATTAGGTTGTTGCATATGAAATGTCCGATATTAGAATGCGACTCTACTAAAACGGTTCGATCAAGAAATGCTGTTACAGTCCACAGTTAGGAGCATAACTGATCGCTGGACTGCGGATCTTTATGCAAAATTAAAATTATCTGCATCGATTGCAAGAAATAGAAACTGAATTGAATGTTATTTCATCCTTTAACGATTCTAATAGAGGAGAAGTCATATATTGACATCTTCAATTTTTCAAATTTTCCAATCATTTTGAATTTCATCTACTCAATTTTCCTGTAAATGCATAAAGATCTGCAGTCTACGCACACTTTAAATCAGAATAACTTTTTTATCAATGGACCAAACGACTTCAATTTCTCTGTAAGGCTAGAAGAATTAGTTTAGCGAATGACGTCTAATAAATATGTTGAAAAAATGCATTTGGTCGGACTTTGTGAAAAACAATAATAAAAATTGATTTTTACATCTCTAAACTATCAAAAGTGGTAAAAATGGCAGTTACAGGCCGAAAATCATGCAAAATTACCATTTTTACATATTGTAATAAGAACCGCGCAATGTCTAAATAAATTAATTCTTGTCATTTTTAGAAGGCAACCGCGTGCCTCTTGCTTTTATAGGTCGGTATGTTTAGCGTTAACATGCAATGTTCAATTTTAATTTAGATGTACAATTTTACTATCGAATAAAGTTTATTTCAACGTCAACCAACGCGACTGTTGCGCATTCGTTTTATATGTCTGGAAAAACAACTTTTATATGATTTTTGGTCAAAATGTGGTGATTAATTAACGTACTAGTCGTTGATGGTAAAAAAGAACTACAAAATCAAGATATCAATCTTGTAAATGAAAAACGTGAATGACCATAACATCTTATTTTTACCGTAATAGAATCAAAAAACTTGAAATTTGTAAATAGAATACATTGGGTACAAAAATTGCGTTTGTTTAATGTCAATGCTAATAATCGGACATTTCATATGCAACAACCTAATATATTTACTTCCTTCCTAGGTCGATACTTTGCTTTCCACTGCATTCCGATGGAAACACGCATTTTTCGAATTCGGTCTGCCCCTATCTACCCTTCTGCCGTTCATACAAGCGAAAGGTATTGCCCACCGCAAAAATGATCAAACTCTTTCAAAGGAAGAGAGCTCGTTCAATTTCTCTCCACGATATTCTGGATAAATATACCATGATGCCAAATTAGAGAAACAGATTGCACAATGCAACTCTGTAACTTGCTTCTGTGCCAAAAAAAACCATTCACAGCATGGAGCTACTGTTGCGTTATCGCGCAACAAAGTCCAGCTACCAAGTTTTGCGACACGTGGACAAAAGCTATATAAGTTACTATGGATGTTACAACTCGGCTTGCAACGGTGCACATGTACTCTAACTTGGGTGTAAAATAAAAGAAACGGCATGTATTTTGAAAAATTTGTTTGCGATCGTCAACTGTTCACGGCGCCTAATGCGATGGGTTTGCCCCGGCACGTTTTCCAGTGATTTATCGATCCGTCGAAATCTGTCAATGGCCAAGAATCGTTCGAATCGCATGCCTAATTAATGACAGACGAGTAAGTTTCGTTAATGGACAGGTATACGATTGAATTCCCATCTATGCGTCAGTGTGTTACTGACCTCGAGTAACCCTGCGATCGTGGCCACAACACCGCGCGCGTACTGTTACCCCGTGCAATCGTATTTGTTGCTCGCGCCGCGCGACGAGCGCCAACGTTTCGATCTAAGCGCGCCGTAACGAAACGAAGATCGATCCCGCGCACGCTACTCCTTTTATTTTTTCTTTGCCCGCTTATATCGATTTCGGCCGCGGCGGATTTCTAAACGCGCGGACATTAAACCTTCCAAGGAATTATACTCTACGACTGTATTCGACTCACCTCTTATGGTGCTAGGCATCTTGTCCGAGATCACATATCCTGATATCCAAAACGGGAGATTTCCAAGAGATCACGTTCGAAGCGGATTCACACGACGATTATTCTTCACTGATATATATATATATATATATATATATACTCTTCCTCTTATAGATTTTTTTTTAATTTCAATTTACACTGCGATCTCTCGATCCACAAAAATTTCTATATCGAAACGGTGTTTCTCTGTTTCCGACACTTTGTAAAACCACACCCTGACACCCTCACCGTCGTTCATGGGGTTACCTCGAGTCAAGCGGCGCGCTCTCGACGCGTTGCACAGCCGAACGACGGCGTCCTCGCACATCCGCGACGACCGTAAGTGCCAAACACCCAGAAATCCTCGTTCAGATTCGCGTCTGCAGCCAGTCTCCCCTCGAATCCACCAGCGAATGTTCCACGCGGAAGCACAATCAGAGCGCACCCCGCTCGAGAGTCTTAATCCTCTCGTAGTGGTCCAGCCGGCTGCGCCTGTGGCGCGGGTATCCTGTTCGAGGGCAGATCACCAGCGAATCGTACCGCGAGTTTTATCACAGACGAACCAGTGGTCAGCGACAATGGTACCGAAAAGCGACCGCGTGAATGCTCGATCCGCGGAACTATGACCCGAACGATGCACGTTAGTGTCACCGGTGCGTGGCGAAACGGTCCGCTTATCGGGACACGCGAGCGTCGCCGTTATCAACGCGGAAAGCCGGCGCGGCACAACAGCCACAGCACGCGGAAATCCTGGAGCACCGTTTTCTATCGATACCACTCTCGAATTCGACGAGATCGAACCGCTCGGTAGCACTCGGGCTTGATGATCCTCTTCCTCCCGCGGTCCTGGCGAACACGTCCTGGCGAACACGTCCTGGGATGATAATTAAGACGATTGCGAGATTTCGCTGATGGTTCTTTCGATTACGTCAGCTACGAATAGCGGTTCTCCTTGTTGTCCTCTAGCTGTGAACCAAGGTTCGGCGGTGGTCCGGTGGTGGTAGCCGGTGAGTGACTCTACCGTGGCGCGGAGATCCACAGGTGCTTGCACGATGCCTCGTACCCTTACCACTACCACCAACCCCCACCCCTCCAGCCTGCCGAAGTCTACTCTTCCGCCTCCACCACCTTCTCTCGTACCCCTTCCAGGCTGTCTCTCGTGGACGGCGGAACCTCTCTACATAGTGGTATCGTCGTCTCTGTTCGTCTCTCCTCTCTTCTGGCTACCTCTCTCTCTCTCTCTCTCTCTCTCTCTCTCTCTCTCTCTCTGCGTGTCCCTCTGTTGATTCTTTTTCCTTCTCCTCGATCGCTTCTTTTTTTCCTCCAACTTTTCGCCTCCCTGTCTTCTTCTGACTATTCTTTCGACGCTTTTTCTTCGTCGTCGTCGTCTTCTTCTTCTTCGGCTTATTCCTTCGCGTCCCCTTTGTCCGGTTTTTACCGATCCAGCCGGGCCCCGATGCTGGCTGCCTGGCTGGCTGCCTCTGCTGCTTCACGGTGCGCACAGCTTTCTTCCGCGACGAGCTCCTCGTCACTCGGATTCACCGTTCACCGTTATTCGCCTCGCACGGCACCCTCTTCGCATTCCTCCCTTCTACCTCACGATTTTACCGCCGATTCCGTCCGCGAATTTTCCCCGCGAAATCATACTCGCGAAGGACCACTCTTTTCTACGGTTTGCCGCACGGTAATCCTCGACCAATGCAAACTATTTATTTTGGGAATTATTTGCTGTCGCTCAACGATTCTGATCGATTACGGTCGCTGTTCCAACTCTTTGCGCACGCAGGCTCTTCTCTGATCGAGCAGCAGCGTGGACACATTGATGTGTTGATTATTTACGGAATTCTCATAATAACGAAATGAGGTAACCTGACCAATCGCTCTTGATGCAGAACGAGACAAAGAACGAACGAGATTGCCGCTTTAGCCTCTAGGCATCTTTTCAAGTAGTTTGCGTAATTGTCCCGCGATATCTTACACGCAAAGGACGACTCGTTTTTACGGTTTGCGCTCCCTAATTCTGGACCAATGCGAACTATGTTTGGAATTGTTTGCTGTAGCTATTACTGAACGATTCCGATCGATCTGGGTCACTATTTTAACTCTTTGCGCACGCAGACTCTTCTCTGATCGAGCAGCAGCCTGGACGCATCGATGTGTTTATTATTTACTGAACTCTCGTAACTAGTTCTAGAATATTTTTCCACGAAACTAAGTAACCACTTGATACGAAACGAATCAAAGAACGAACAATTGCCGCTTCGTCCACTCGGTATCTTCTCGTATTACGGGGGTAAAGGTACCAGTTACCGTGCTCCACCCGGTCACCGGACACAAAACAAACTTTTTAGTAATTGATAAAAAAATAACATGAAGTACCTAATATTACTTTGTTTTTTAAAATACAAAATTGATGTTCCCCCTTCGTATGTAAATCAAAAGTATTACAATGATTTTTGTTTCATAGAAAACATTAGTGAAAAACCTTATTCCTATGAAAGTACTTCGCTCCAGTTTGTTGCGATTCAGGTAGAAAATTGTTATTTTGCGTACAGATCCGCTGTCTATTAATCTGATTGGGAAACAACACTGCAGTAAAACGTACACCCGCGGTAATAGGTACATTTACCGTATTTGAATTACTGAAAGCACTGGAAGCTGGCCATCGCTGACTGGAGGGATAACAAAGATTGGTTGCATAGTCGTGGATAAGTATTATTCGATACAGCTAAACAGATGCTCTCTGAATGGCAGTTTTCGGAGTTGTTCCGTTTCGCGGACTATCAATTCCGAGCGCGGCGCGCGGCGGTTAATTAAGCTTCGAGCTGAGTTAATGACTCCGCGGCGGGATTAAAATTCAAAGGCCTGAGCGCGATGAATTTTTCGAGTCAACGCCTTAACAGTACAGTTATGGCAAAACAACCAACTGATTCTAAAGAAGGCCACGCTGATTACCCGACCAATTCCGAGCGTGCATCGCTCCTCTAATGAATTGTTCGCGTAATGCCAATTAGCCGCGTGAAGAATCTTAGCGGTATCAAAATCATGCACTGCGAAAAAAAGATGGAACGAGACACGCAGATTCTAATCCGTGCAGGCCGCAACGAGGCGGGATATTATTTAGACCGTAGTCACCGCCTACTCTTTCTTTTTTTCCGTAATATTGTGTTTGCGTACGCAGCGCGCACCCATCAATTCATTTTACAAACGATTAATGCGACAACGGGAAAACGCATAATGTTGTCGTTGATTCCACAAGAATGCAAATAATCTGCATTCGTTTCGAGACAATTAACCGGACAGTCTCTCGCGTATACGGATTCAAAAACCGATTTTTTCTTACAAGTATATTTGTGAACCTGCTTGAAAATACTTTTCTAAAACTACATGGCCGATTGATCGGAAATTTTTATGCACTATTCCGCATACGCTTTTTTCCTTAAAAATTTAAATCAATTTATTTGTTTATCGTCACTGTGCGTATAGGTTAACTTTTAATTTTTAATCAGCTATGCAAAGCAAGATACGATTTCGAGTCATGTATTTATTGTGGGCGAGGTGAAACCAAGAGACAAGTAATTAAAACTGTATAAAAAATTGTTCTGTGTGCCAAAAGAGTAGCTAAACTATCTCTTTGCACTCGGAATTATTTTAATTTGAAAATTAAACATTTCTTCCTGGCTAGAATACGTACTTCCACTAGCTATGATTTTTCAAATTTTATGGATGTGAAATTGGTAACCTTGTGCAATACCTAAATGTTTGGTAATTGATTAAATACCGATATATTCAATAATGTAAACAATATATTGAATAATGCTACAGCAATTTTTAGTGGCGCCTCAAAGATACCATTCGAGTGTTGACTGCGTCTCCTAGACAAACGACACTCGCGCGTGACTGCACACAGTCACCGTAGTACACTCGCATCCCGCTAGACCACGTATACGTACGCGAGGATTGCAAGGGTCCGGGATTCCACTCTTGATTTCTCAATAATGCCAAGACGGGGTTTCTTAGTAGTCAAAATGGCTAGATGAAAGATCAATCTGGAGGACTATTTGCCACAAAAGTCATGCTTTTACGTTTACGACGCGTAATTCTCATTATTCGGCAGCATGTCGACAGCCACGATAGGCGGCAGCACCGTCGCCTGTCCATTGCTTCTCGCTAACTCATTCTAAAGAGAAAAGATAAATGCGCGGCGCTGAACCGATGATTTAACGAGATTATGTTTATATCTAATAATACGAGTGTTCAAAGTAGAGCAAAAATCGAGAAAAACACCCGCAGATTCCAATGTATTTTTCTGTCTCTAAAAGACTTTTCTCGTTAAATCGTCGGTTGAACGCCGTGCATTTAACCTTCCTCTATCGAATAACCCTTTGTGCAGCTCAAAATATGCTCGTACAAGGATAAAAAAATCGATTCCCGTGATTGCATTCACATAGCAGAGATTTCCCCATATTACGTTCACGAAGGCAGACGTCCTCTCCGATGCAAAGCAAGTCTAGAGCCAATTTTAGTTCAGCTAGTTAGACGAGATGGCGCCTAGATGGAATTATAGCAACAAAAATATAAAATATCCTTAAAATAAGGGCTTGAATAAACTCGAATCCATTAATAGCAATAAAGATATTAATGAAAAAAAGAAAAAAACCTGAAATCATAGCAAAACTGAATCATTAGGCTGTCTAAGCGTATAGGCATACTAAGCGTATACGTATGTTTATCAGTGTCACCACAAAAAAAATTTTTTTCTGCACAGAGGTAGGTAACACTGATAAATACTCTAAAATCTGAAATTTGCATGGGTATCCTTGCCCCTTAAGGGTTAATCACAGAAAATTATAACGTAAGACAGTGATGGGCATGTTTGCCTCAATTGACGTAAATCCGTCCCCACCATAGCACCCACTGTCCCCTTCCAGTAAGCGCCGTTACCATGGATAAAGGACGCGCTTCGCCTGCGTGAGTATCTACGAAAGTACATATGGTGGAGCAACGAAGACACACGAGATACCAGCGAACGCGACATAGGTGTACGCTGTATGAAAGAGAGGTTGGTGGAGGAAGCAGGCGCTTGAGGGGCCCCAACCGTGCCCAGAAATGACGTAAACACATCACTTTGAAATAAATTATTATCGTCGTTGTGTTTGTCGTTGTCATTAATTGAAATATTTTTCACATTGGTAATTTACGAATAATGACAATGGTAGAAACACGATTTGTTTCAACCAATTATTTTTGACAGGAACAATTAAATATTAAATGTCTTTTACTTGCTACATTTACTGTTCCACAATTAAATGGTGAAAAAATGCGTTCGGGATGCAAGGAATTGCAAAACGTTAAGCAATGACGTTTTTAGCAAAGTACTTGTAAAGACCTGCAGTACATACTTGTTGACCGGCTAACTAATGATCAGACTGCGGATTTTATGCATTTATGAGAGAAATGAGTAGGCGAAACAGGAATTCGCAGAAAGATGAAGGGAATTTTAGTGTGCCGATCGTATTATCATCAACTTATAGAAATCATAAAAAGGGAAATAAATTGTTATTTGTTTTGAGTATCTTGTAATTAACGAAGAACATTTTTATTTTCCATAAAGATCCGCAGTCTACCAATGACACATGATTTGTTTGATCGAATAACTTTTGCCCGGAGTAATATTGTATATTAAATGCTAAATGTGTTTTTCTCGCTACATTTTGCATTCCACAGCTAAGTGACCAGAAAAAGCATTCGGGATGCAAGAAATTGCAAAACGTTGGAGCATGACGTTTTTAATAAAGTACTTTGTAAAGACTAGCAGTGCATAGTCGTTAGCTGGGTAACTAATGAAAACACGTTTTCAGACGCATCTCGGCTATCCGGACAGCCTCGCAGTGTGTACCGATATCCCGGAAGTCGCTATATCCCGGAAGACCACATTAATATCAGCCCGGCGTGGCTCTCCGAGCCGTTTCATTGTTAGAAGCGGTTTAATAGAATCCGCAGTCGCGTGTACGGATATTTAACGAATCCGTAGATTTGCAACAATCTGAGGAGCGAGGAATCGCTGAGGCCAAGCCTGACTGCCTGCCGGCCGAACGTGAATATTCCGATGGTCGTTGACCTCGGGCCGGTCTTTGGCGCCGAACCCAAGGCTAGCCTGACTCGTAAAGCGGGAGCTACAGGTATTTAGTTGTAGAACGGTGTGCTCAGCGATTTTTGATGGTCGTGTGCCGATAGAGTCCACAGCCCGCGTAATTAATCGCTGCCTGCGTTCGCTTTTTTCTCTCAGGTCGAGTTTCCTCGTGGCGTCGCGCTTTCAGCGCCGCGCGAAAAAATATGTCAGCTATCAGAAAACCGACTGGTCATCGTCTGTCGGGTCACCACGCTTCACTCCATTCAGAATCGCGTCTGAAAATAACCAGACACCGTTAGATCTCCAACCTCTTCCGAAATTTATTGCCTATCGAGCGAATGCTCGGGGCAAGCTGAAATTCGATTCGCGATTATACAAATTATGCCGCAGTCCGAGTTCAGCGAATTCATGCCGAATTCTACGCGTTTCAAGTTCACTGGTTGCCAAATGTTTCAGTTTTCTGTAATATTCAGATTTTCAGCGAAAAATTTCAACAGCAGGTAAGCAACGTGCGTTTCATTCGGTATCGTCGGATCAGGGGAATCGACTCGAATTGAGGGGAATACAGTTACCCTCTCTTTCTGCCATTACCGGGTTAGTCACGGCGCGCAGTGGGGTAAACCGACGAGGTATTGTAATTAAGTAGATTATAATGTCAAGTGAAATGTCTCGCGAAGGATTGAAACTATCAAAAGCAAAAAAATATTGCTACAAGCGTCATTTGATGTAAAGGACCACATATGTGGTGCAAGGCATTTGATGCACCACAATTTTCTTAAAATTCTGCAAGTTCAGCACATATTTTCATGATTAAAAAACGTTCGTATCGTAATCTCTCTATTTTCCCCATATTCTGCAATATTTCTGCTTTAATTTAAAAAAGAAATCTGCGCTCTATCTCATTTCTAGAAAGTTCTAGGATTTTTACACAAAATTCATCGGTTACCCCACTGTGCGACGCAGGAGCAGACGCAAAGCGAATTGGTTGCACGCATCGTGTCACGTGACCGGTCCGTGACAGAAGAGTGGGAACGGACGGAATCGAAATTGGTCCCTGTTTTTCATTAATAACTCCTGAACGAAGCCGCGGAGAAGATTTTCGCAAAGGAAAAAGTTTCTTGGAATGACCTCGGGAACCTCTTAAGTACAATTTGGGAAGAGCCCGTTTTTGGGACAGTCTGTACGTTCTGTACGATCTAAACCAGGCAGTTTCAACGAGTATCCCCGGTGCTTTTCGAGGCAACTTTCCCGGTCAGATTCTTCCCCCACTCTTAGACTTCATCGTTATACGCACACGCATATAATGTAACCGTCGAACTTCGTCCATGTTTCCTGCTGCACCACCACTGCCACCCAACTCGCTAACTCTACGGCTGTACGTAGTAGTGGGAAGAGGTTCGATGGCGAAGGCCCTTGCAGTTCTCGGAGGGGAATACGTTGGAACTTCCTGATCTAAACAATTACATAAGGAACGAAGGAAGGGAAAAATTCTAGATTACACATTTTATTCACTCATTTCTGGTGCCTCGAGTTCCCCGGATCGATCGAGAACGTTCTGTCCGTAGCTAACGGTGTATCGGTGATTGGCAGAATACCACGTAAAAATGGTAGAATTTGCACAAAGTTCATTCATGCGCAAAGAGTGCCGAGAGGCGTTTTTCAAGATTTCACCTTGAAATTTTCGAGTCTGACAATGACTGGATCACCGAGTCGTCGGTCGTCGATCTTTGATCTCGGCCACGATAAACCGTGCTGTGCACGACGATATTACCGGAAACGTACAGGAAAGTACGATCGATTCGAGCAGCGCGTACTTACCTCATAGCGATGACCCACCGACGCGCCATTGGCCGAAACCTCGCAGGCAGTGTCGCCAGATCAAGACTCGCGTGTCCCCACTCTTCCGCCGCAGCCCGGTCACGTGACGCGCTCTTTTAAAATTTATTTATCTATACAGGTCGCATCAACATCTAAGTCATTAGCGACCACAGGAGTTAGCGCATATGTTTACAAACTCGAATCCTTATACTTGAACAAAGCCACAAGTACATTGTGGGGAGATCAGTTCGCAGTTGTTGCAGCCGTACGTACAGGGTGCGGTAAATATTTGTAGATTTTAGAAATAGGATAACTTTGGCGATGTTCCTAACGACATTGAGACAATTCGCTTAAATTGCTAGGGATAGCGAAGCGACGACTGTGAAAAGAGAAAAGGCGGCAGTTCAGGATAATGTGTTGAACCGAGAGTGGGATATTACATCGAGTACATAAGTGGGTTAGCTTAGCGTGATTATTTCGAAGTCGGGTGAAAACTACTTGGTCTCTTCTGTTAACAAGCAGAAGGCATTCGTTCTCAAGGAGGCCCTGCCTTACCAAGGATAGATTAAAAGTAGGGGAACTAGCCCATCTTGCATTCCATCCAGCTCTAATTTCCCTTTTGATTTGTTTAATCGTATCTCTGTAAGAAGAGCGACAATCTGTAAGCATCTCTTTAGAGGCCTCCTTGGCCGCAGCGTCCGCTATTTCATTACCCGATAGGGGATCCTGGATTTCTGAATTGGATAAACTCTCTAGGACACTGGCGGAATCGTGACGCGTTTTGTCTCTGACGTATGTGCGGTACTGGCAGAGAGAGGGTAACTCGTTCTCCCCTCAATTCGTGTTCCCTCCCCTCATCTGGCGACACTGTTCACGGCAAAGACAACCCTGTTTCCAATCTTCCGTTTCCAGATTTCGATGCAATCGTTTCTATCGAGCCCTTTCGATCCCTGTTCGATGGTACCACCTTATCGATCTTCTCCTTCGTCGTCGTGATGAGCATGTAAAATTTTTAGTTCTATTCGGCTACGCCATGGGACGTGTTTCACTTCCTGTCGTTGAAAGGCCTTCTGCCGCGACGTAATTGCTGCTTTCCTATTCTTGCTGCGTTCTTAGGTCTACTGAATTGCGTAAGTGTCGATGAAATTCTTCGAAACCCATTGTTCCCGTTGTTTCCACCTCCTTTTTTCTATTTCTATTTGGCCCGTTGTTCCCGTAAGTTTGTCCATGGATCGTTCAAAGAACATTCCCCGACGACAGGACTGAATTCACGTCGAAAACGCAGCTTCTTTTTGCAGCCATTCTTCCGGTTTGTAATCCGGTCTGACTTCTTGTCGCCTGAACCCCTTGTTCGCATACCTAAACGACCAACAGAATTATCTTCTATGCCGTAAATAATATCTTCCGCATTGTATTCCCAAGGACATGATTTTGACTGACACTCTTTCTTCCACGCCCACGCGCCTTGCCGAAAATAACAGCACAACTGCCGTTGTTTCTTTTCGAGAGCACCTTCCGCATGTTTACGAACATTTATTCCACGCCGCGGGTTTATTTACGGTGACTCCCACCAATATTCGGACACTCTTAAATTATTTATGAGAGCCTGATTGTAAAGTGAAAGGGCATCGACCCTTTCTACCAGATAATTCCATAGAGCAATTATTAATAATTCCATTGTCGATTTTAACGAGTAGGAAGGTTTAAAATAACATAATTCAGGGAATATCGTAGGGGTTTTTTGATTAATTAACAATTCTTTTTTTTAACGCTTTAATGCCAAATTTCTCGTCATTTTCTTGACACTTTTCTTTAAATGTTCACTAAATTAACAATTATCAATATTTTTTAATTTCCCTACGATGTTCCCTAGATTTTGGTATACGATATCAGAAAATCTTTGATTTTTTCTTCTAGGACCATCAGTTATTGGAAAACCTTCCGGCCATGCTGCCCTCCAAAAAGAAGGTGTTGCTGCTTGCCAGCATTTACAGCCGCCATTTTGAATCCAAAATGTTTAAAAAAATTAACAAACCTTCCTGAAAATATATACCATAAAGCTCTTTTGTTCTTGATTCTATACCTTGTATGGATTTTATGTTAAAAATTCCCGAAAATCATCTTTTCACCGACCTAAAGAGTGGCGTTACCCCTTAATTCTGAAACAAAAAATCTAGAACCGGTCATTTGACTGGTTGTGGTACGTTTAGTGTTAAGGATTAGCTTTGTACTTCAAACTTTTCCAGTATAACTAGCTACTCGCGGACGGATCAGCACTGAACCGAATGATTATTTACAACCACCGCGTTCCGACAACTTCAATCCCGACAGATGGACAACACGTGCGACAGACCCACCGAATCAGATTGATGGGATCATGTACAGGGTGTCTTAAAATTCCTTCAACACCCGGTAATTGGAGGTTCCTGAGATCATTTGAAGCAACATTTTCCTTTGCAAAAATGGTGTTCGCGGCTTTGTTTAGGAGTTATTAACGAAAAACACGGACCAATCAGGGCGTGATCTAAGCGCGTGTTGGCACAGTCGGCCAATTGACAGTTGGCGCTCCGGGCTGACTGTGACAACATGCGTCTGGGTCGTGCTCCGATTGGTCCGTGTTTTTCGTTAACAACTCCTCAACAAAGCCGCAGACGCCATTTCAGCAAAGGAAAGTGTCGCTTCAAATGACCCAAGGAACCTCCTATTTCCGGGTTTCGAAGAAGTTTCGGGACATCCTGTAGACTGTAACAGCATTTCTTGGTCGAAACGTTTTTTAAGGTCGCATTCCAAAATCGGAATTTCATATGCATCAACCAAATATTTTAGACAAAATTTTTTAATCGACTGTTGTCGGTCAGACTTTGCGACTAAATACTCGACTGTGCGACGTAGCGTATCGATGAAGTTGAGCGTATCCAAGAAGCGATTCGTAGCGTTTTCGATGAACAGTAAGTAATTGTTCCATCGTGGAACGGGAATGAAGGCGGTTTAACGCGATGGGCGAAGGAAAGGAGGTAAGATCAACGGCACATTAAGATCTCAAGTCTGTTATTATTGCTCGGGTCGGTGGGTATACGCGTTGCGATTTACGACTCCGAAACAAGTATACATATTTTATTGGCTAATCAGTATTCCATATAACGCCGACGCGACGCGGAAAATATCAGCCAGACGTGAAATACAAAATATAAAAGTTCGAATGCATGGTTAGAAACGTAATGTTCATTATATTCAAATTTAATCAGATACGAATAGGCGGTAACTGTAAGTTTCGTAATTATACAACAGAATTGATGGTCGTTTGCTTATCTAATAATATTCATTGGACGCTCTTTACAGTACGAGATCAGTATGCTTCTTCTAGAGAATAAGGAAAATTTTGTACTGTATAATTAATCTCGCATACTTTTCTTTATTTTTTCAGGAAAATATGTTTAAAAATTAATTGTGTATACAGAAATAAATTACATAAATCTCGAAGATTTCGGATTGTATAAAACTTAGTGTTATCAAACATTCTATAAAATTCAATCAATATTTTCACCTTCCATAAAGATTAATGAAATTCCTGAAATGAGAGGACTTTATGTGTTCGTTCAAAAATTTGATATTTTGGCCCCTAAAAGTTTATACAAGACCTGTATACGTTTGACCTTGTGTGATCTCGAAGGTCAAGATGTCGTATAGGAATGAATCCGTTTTGGCGCACGCTTTCGTGCGATATCAAAAATACGTAGAATTCCATTGAAAAAATTGAATGTCACCTTCAACTCTAAAAGAATAATGCGGACAAAAAGAAAGTTACAGACGCCATTGCATTGCTTGCAAACCCTATAACTTTCTCGCCTTTCATTTTTTTTCGAATCAGAATAGTTTTCGAGAAAAATAAATCGCTGGCTATATAGTAATTACGCGAACACCGTGTATGCGTGCGAAGATCCGCGCGTTACATTAAAATGTAAAAATATGAGAATATAAGGGAATAGTAAGTTACATGCGGCAAGCAAATTATTTCACAACGTATAATCTGACTACATTACACTGTAGCAGTGAAATATGACGTATAATCTTACTACATTATACTGTAGCAGTAAAATATATGACATCAAGCTATACTTGCTACAGAGTTTCGTACGGCAAATTGATTTTCTAGAATTGCGTCACACGAGAATCATTAGAAATTCGTCGAACGGAAAACTTGAAAGATAGTCACGGCCTCGAAAGGTTTGAAATTGCGTAATCGACTTTGTTCTTGCAACATCACGCTCGTTTGGTCCTTGGAGTTTCGGGGACCAGAGTCAAAAACCTCGTTTCACCATGGACAGGCGTTCTTGACCACTATCGTGCGTGTATCGTTCGTCGTCTATAGCCAACCTCCAAGCACATACGTCAACCATCGTGTATACGCGTCGTCGTACATAGTCGTAGGAGTTGCTTAAGTAGGCACGTCATTGTTTTCGATACCGTATACAGAACATTTCGATTCCGGATTCTAATCTCGAGTCGCCGCCGCATTACACGATCAATTGTTATACATTTTTTCTAATCGTCGAAATATCCGCATCCTTCCCATCTCAATCTCGAGACTCTTAGATAATCAAATCCATTCTTCAAATTATTTTTCGTTTTGACTCGTTGAAGAACCAGTTTACAGTCCCTGCATCGTCAATATACGTGCACAGAGCCTAGCCCAGGAATGGGCATTTTTGTCTCAATTCAGATAAAACCGTCCCCGCCAGTGCAGCCAGATGCAATCCAAAACGGATTGCATTCCTCCCCTCCTTTTCCCCTTCTACTATCCTATTCCACTACCATCAGCACACTCCAGCGTCCCCTACTAAGACCGTAGACTCGTCGCGCAGTCGCGCAACGTGTCTGGCCATCACAGAGGGGGTACGTTATTTTCGTCGATTTCCCCGTTCTGGCTGCACTGGTCCCCACTATAGCGCCCACTGCCCCCGCCAGCATACACCATTGCCATACAGCAGGCGCGGGCACGGGCAACAATACGATGGATAGATTTCAATATTTAGATATTTTATGGACAAATTTAGCTGCAATTGTTAGAAGAGTTCAGTTGTTAAGATTGTTAAGGATTAGTTGCAACAAAATGCTCCAAATAAACTGAATTCTCCACCGCAATTCCAAGATCTTAATGTAACAGAGAATTTGTGGGAAATATTAGATTTGAACTTACGCAAAATACAAATTACGAACAAGGAAAACCTTAAAATCGAACTACTAAATGTATGGAATGACATTTCTGTTTCAACAAGACGTTAGTTGGTTGAATCCATGTCAATACGATTTAGCTGTTGTAATTAAAGCTACAGGTGGACCAACAAAGTATTAAATGTACGTAATTTGATTAATAAATGAAGATAAATCAATCTTAATTAGTTGTGTATACTCACTTTTGATTCATATTTTTACAGATCTTCAACTATGTTATGTTGTATCTCAAATATTATTTATTAGATTGAATTACGTTTTCTACATTTAATTACCATCAATCTATACTGTATGTTTTTCAAATATCTTTTCCATTAATGTAACATATATCTAATAATTGTTAAGTAAATGTCGTGTTCTCGAGGTGTATACTCACTTTTGACTCGCACCGTATACGGTTAAATTTCATTATAAATAAATAAAAAATCAAGAAGTTTCAGTATTGCACTAGTATTGTCTCTCCGATACGCTATTTTTTGATGCGCCTTCGGCCGCGCGGTCCGTGTTTACACGATGTCCTTTTCTACGTTCGGCGCGGTCGACGAAGCCACAAAAAATAGTGTCCCGTTTCGATGTATGTCGCAACACATAACCGAGAACCGACTGACATAGAACGGGATATTACTGTACATTAATAACATGAACCACTAGTGTAATTAATAAATAATCGATATTTTAACTAATCATCATGTTAAACGTCTAACATTAATTTGAAACAAATAATTCTTTTTAAATAAAAATTTGAAGATGCAGCTTGAAGCAATAGCAATCCAAGCTCCGTCCACACGAAATCGCTGAATGAATGGAAACAAAGTGTGAAGTGAAATAAGATTTCTCGCACTTACAGTGTTTCCATTCGCACTCCGTAATTGTTAGTAATCTAATTATAATACGCTAAGAGCTCGCGGTCTCCTAGAGTTCTCCATTAAACTCGTACCTGTGTAGCTACACACGTTTAGGATCGATGATACGCGTGGGCGTGCAGTAGAATGAAAGTACCGGTTGCAGTTCGCAGTCGGTACGGCCTGATGCATCAATGGAATGAACCCAAAGTTCAGAGAGCCAATAATATTGAAGACCATAGTGGACATACACAAAAGTTCTAGTTTTCCGATATGTACAATGCAGAATTGAAAGGACTATTATTCTTCTATGAATAGAAGAAGAATTTGTAATAACTGCAATAACAACGAAATAACAACGAAATAACAATTCAAGAACATTCACAAATCTAGACAATCTAGGGAATATTTAAGAGGTAGACACTTGAAATAATTCGCAAGGTTTTTTGAAATGACATGAATGGTATTTCTATAAGATTTTGAAATGAAGTGGACTAAATAAGTCAGTGAATCGATTGTTTATTAGTTGGGCATCAGAACATGCTTCATTCTTTATTCCTATGTCTTATTCGGACATCAAAAGGTCTATCATTAAAATTTTGACCCATATTTTACGATTTCATAGTATCGAGGCAAACATGAAAAAAAATAAATTCTGCTTCGGATTATACCGTGTAAAGTCTACTTTGGATTTAACGCGCATCAACATTCCAACTCAACATATATAGTACATATGTAAATCCGATTTTTTATGATTCCTTTGTAAGTCTAATTAAAAACGAGTTTTCATTAGTTTTCATAGATTAGATATAGTACAGTTAGTTTCGATTACATTTTCCACATTCTTAAGTAATTTAAATTTTATTTAATCTAAAATCCATTATACAAGATTACACTGTCCAACACCATATTTGTTTCGCTATAACTGTTGGGTGTCCCGTAAAGAGTTCTTTGCGCTGATTCCGAATCTGCCCTTAATTTTTTTCCTGCGCGAAAAATATTTTTCAAATTTAAACAAATATTGTGACGATATAGGAAAAAAATTAATGGCAGATTCGGAATAGGCGCAAAAAACTCTATAAGGGACACCCAACAATTATAGCGAAACATAAAAAAAGTTGAAATTTATTGGACAGTGTAATGGATATCACTGGATTCAGGAAAGTCTACAGAATCTTTTGCTTTAAAGAACAAGACTTCTGATTCCACAGATATTCGCAGCATACGGAGACTTTCATAAGCGCCTGTAGATGTTCGCAAGTTTATTCAAGACGTTGACCTTTCGAACACGCTCCAAGGTCACCAAAATCGGCGAACCCCACCGACATGGCCTCCGATTGATGTTTGAACCGAAAAAGAACCGAAATTCGACCTGGAGTTCGCTTTCTAGCCGCGAAGAAAGGAAAAAAAGAAAAAAATATGTTGTCCTTGCATCCCCCGCAACCCGATCAGCACGTCAAGGTTCCAGAAACATTGTATCGTAGCGTCTACATTGGTGTAAACTATATCGTGCTCGCGGTTGATAATGATTCGACTGCGGATCTTTATGAATTTATAGCAAAATTGAGTGGATGAAATTCAAAATTATTGGATTGAAGATATCAATTTTTCTCGAGCTGTCAGATATCATTTTTCCTGTATTTAAAACCAATTCAATTTAATTTCCACTTCTTGCAATCGATGCAGACAATTTTTAATTATGATAAAATGTTTTACTCGTCTTTTGTTGCGCTTTCGTAATCGTTCGTGATCCAGTCACCCAGTTAACAGTTTAACGTGTTAACTGGTGGCCTCGAAATGACCAACTCTTCTGTTTCCACAGGTATTCGTGGCATACGGAGACTTTCATAACCGTCTGTACATGTACGCAAGATTATTCAAGACGTTGACCTTTCGAACACGCTCCAAGGTCGCCAAAATCGGTGAACCCCACCGACATAGCCTCCGATTGATGTTTGCACCGGAAAAGAACCGAAATTCGACCTGGAGTTCGCTTTCTAGTCGCGAAGAAAGGAAGAAAAGAAGAAAAAGGTTGCCCTTGCATCCCCCGCAACCCTGTCTACGGACCAAGGGGTTTCAGAAACATATGTGAACGTGTGTGTGTGTATGAGCATGCTCGCCAGAATCACGTATGTGGGCGAGCAACAGAATAGGAGTACCGGACGCGCGGGTTATACGAATACCGCGCGGCGCGGCGCGCGGGCAAGCAAACGAACGGCTTGCAACGGTAAAACGTAACCGTTGTGCCCCCGACTGCGAGAGGCCGTCGTGAGAGCGAGCTGGAGAGGGATCCCGATGATGTAAGAGAAAGGGACAGGAGGTCCGGTGGTTGTGTAGTGGGGGAAATCGACGATGTAACACTGCCACATAGCGGTACAGCATCCCCACCGATCCATGAAATCATCATTCTCTCTCCCGAGGTTCACGGACACTTCGGTGAGCCGTGGCCATCGCTAGCGCGCGGACGCGATTTCGTTTTTGCTCTTTTCTCGAATTTCTCCGTTTCGAGCCGTTCCTTTTTCCTTCTCTCCTTCTCCGCCTCCTCATCCTCCTTCATCTTCGCCTTTCTAGCAGAAACGTGGTTTTCCGTCTTGTATTTTCGTTCTTTTGAATCTGCACGACCGCGGATACGCACCGGGACCGGTGCTATCGGAGCAACGGAACCGGTACTCCACGCCGGTAATCTTATCTGCTTAAAGCAGTCAATGCATCGACGCGACGCGACGGCTCGTTTTGTTCTATTAGCGACACGGAGTTGTGCATCGTGGTCTTCGATCGCGATGAATCACGCGTTTTTCTTGAGACAGTTCCCCATCCCCGCCCGTCCGGGCGTAGGAAGTCCCCTCGACGACGACCGACGCTACGAGCCGATCCAATACGCTGCTCGATCACATTTATTAGGTTGTTGCATATTAAGTGTCCGATCTTAGAATGCAACTCTTGGAAAACGTTTCGAACAAGAAATGCTGTTACAGTCTATAGGTTTATTATACAGGGTGTTCATTTGAAAACTTTCCAGCCGAATATCCCGAAAAGTATGAAAGATATTTAAAAAAGTGTGAAACACGTGTTCAAGGATTTCGAGGGGGAAAGAGGGGGGCAGACTGTACATGTATCAGTTTTTTATTTGGATAGCGTTTTTAAGGTCATTAGAAGGTCAACTTTGTTTTTCCAAAAGGAAACCTATATTTTTTATTATGGGTTTTTATTGTACCTAAAAAGACCAGCAATTTTCGTAGGATACTTTTTTTTATCTGCGCACTAGTTTCGGAGATATTTAAAGAGAAGTAGAGCGAGTCATACTTGTACTGCGAGAAAGTTTGTAATTTCTTTATAACTATAACAAATTTTCAAACTGTTCTCCGTTGTTTTCTAAACAATAATACAGACGATTCTCAAATTCTGAACGAACATTTTTGAAGGCATCTGTTGGAATAGCTCTACATTTTTTTATTTCATAATTAATGAAATTATAAAGATGCAACCACGTTTTATAAGGCAACCACGTGCCTGTTTCACTTTTATAGTTTTCTATTTATTTTATAATTTTACTTAAAATATAGTTTATTTCAACGTCAACCAACGCGACCGTCGTGTGTTCCTTTTATATGTTTGGAAAAATAACTTATTGGCGATAGCATTATGTGATTTTCGATAAATAGAACTAGTCTTTGAGAATAAAAAAGAACTACAAAATCAAGATAACAATCTTGTAAATGAAAAACGTGAATGACCATAAATATTTTATTTTTACCGTAATACAATCAAGAAACTTGAAAATTGTAGATAGAATACATTGGGTATACAAAATTGCGTTAAAAATCGGACATTTCATATGCAACAATCTAATATATGTGTATGGCCGTGCGGACAAGATTATGCGCGCGGCGAAATGGCCGATTTGCTATGGCGTCGCGTACAATGGTTCAGAATCGTCAAAACCCAGCCAAAAATCGAAGAAGTACTCTAATTTAGTTGAAAATCGGTATCCCATGGGTTTTTGGGTCCCTGATTACGAATCTCATGTCAAAATTACAAAAAACAAAATGGCGAATTCACAATTATACGCATTGTGAAAGTTTCATCGAAATCGGTTGATGCGGAAAAAACGACACACATCGAAAGATGTAAAAATCTTTAGATTGATTGCTGTTAGAGGCCGGAAATCGTGAGAAACTGCAATTTTTACCATCTTTAAACGTTTGCAGCTCTTGCAAGGTCAAATTTTCAGAATACGTTTAATTGATGCAGGTCCACGAAATGTGTTTCCTAATTTTCCATACAAGCCCATATAAAATCGTCGCAAAATACAACTTTTAGTAATTCTCTGCTATTCCAACAACTTGCAATTTATTTCAAAAATTTTGGTCACGTTCAGTAGCAAACCAGTTCTTCTAACTTCCCAAAAAATTTAAAATCGTATGGTCCAATCTTAAAAAAGTTATCGTCTTTTTGAAACCATCCGAATATTTATGTGAGTCACTGTACATCTGAAGCAATGGAATTCTAAAGACCCCAGACGTCCGAGGTTCAGACGATCGAGGTTCTACTGTAATGGAATCGTTAAGATAGAGTTAAACATTTACATAATTTTTGTCTTCGTAAACCATACATACAATATTTGGTTCGCATAAAAATCCAAATTCTACCGATTAACATTTGATAAAAATATTTTAACATTACCGCAAAGGATGCTCATGAATATGCGTCGACAAGCGACATCATCGATTGTTCTGAAAGTTCGTATTCTTTGGGACTTTCGCAATCGGATGATTAATTCAATTCACGAAACTCGCGGAATTTCTAACTGTTGCATGCATTTCGCAGCTTCGTTTACGCGAGAACGGATATAAATCAGGAATGCTAAGGGGAAACAAATAATCGTCCCGCGAGCGGTTTAATGCGCCGCATCCTAACCATAAAATACCGGTTCCCGACCCGATGGTTACAGAGCATCATACAGGAACGATAGGGAAGAAAAAAGAACTGGTTTCCTACGATCGCCGCGATTGAAACTATTCACCACCCCGGTCCGTGGTTTTACGAGCGCCGTAAACGAAAAGGTGCTTCTTCAAATCGTCGGAAATTTATTATCGAAATCTTCGGTCGATGAGCACGAGGTCCTGTGGACTTCTCGATGCTAACAATGCACGTATTGTTGGCGTTCCAAGTATTTTTTCCGGAACCAGCAAACGAATATTTCGTGAAATATTCATCGTTTAAGTCCCTTAATGTTTCATCATCGTTTCTCAGGATTGTAAACGCGATATCATCAAGATAAGATAATGATTGACGATACTGTTGTCTTATTCAGCGCTATAGAAAAGCTATAATCAGCAGAATTGACAAGCATGACAGAATATGCGCGCGCGATGTGCACTTCGTAAAATACTAATTGATTTTTCGAAGCTTCTCAACAGCTGTTCTGTGTCAGCAACATTTTAATTAAAACAACTCCTGAACTAATCATTTGACTGCGGATCTTAATGCAATTATAGCTATTGAAAATTTAAAAAAGATGCTGGCATATAAAATACGATAGAATTTGGTACGATTTTAATTTATTTCAGATCTGAAAGACTGCTAGCACAGAAAACAAGATTTTATTTGGTTCCAGATTTCTTAAAATTCGTCTACAAAAATTGCAAATTGCATGAACATCCGCATTCTACAAGTCAATTTTCGAACATACAAAGGTGAATGCTTCTTTATAGAGAATAAAAAGCTACTCCGATTTTGATGCATACAAATATATACGGTATAAAAAATCAAAGTTGACCTTTATGCATCCTTGACGCATCCACCGACGAAAGCACCAGTACCACAAGTGCGAGTGAAACCATTTAATATTTACCAGTTGTAGCTTGGACATTCTGAAACAGTTGAGGGTGACGTTGGCGCAAGCAAAATCGGCAGGAGTCAAAGAAATTTCGATGAAATCGATCGGGCCGTATGTAAATCGCGGTATCTAAAACGATAAAAGGGGAACGGCGGGGAACGTGCTGCAACGTGTAATTTCGGGCATGGTCCGATATTATTGATGAGTTCGATTCCTCGAATCGATCAGAAATAATATCCTAACGGTGCGGAATATACGATGCGACGGAACACGGGACGGGGGGGTATTACGACGCCCACGGCAATCAACGGTACATTGCACTCGCTCATAACGCCCTGCACCGCGTAAGTACATACATACAACAATATACGTCGAACAACAGGTTTACGTATAAACAGCCAGTGTCCGGTATTCGGCAGGGCCAGAAAGAAGGGGAACGCACCGGTCGACATTTTCTCCGAGGGTCTGGTCTGACGGTGAAGACGTTCGATTGCGTGTTTGGTTAAACCAAGTTTGCATTAGTCAATTCACTGACATGACTTGAATTGACTAATATATATATATATATATATATGACTATATATAGTCGGCCTTGTGTCGATGATACACGTAAAATCTCATTACGCACTGTGCTAGCCATGATCGAACAAGCAAAAACACGAACGACGGTGTCACAATGTGAACATTTTAATTGAACAATTTGAGGCTGATTGACTCAGTCTCCTAACTAAAAGTTGCCCAATGTAAACGCGATTTTATGTAATTTTGTGGAACGATCGACGACGGTCGATTAAGTTGAATAGGTCGTGACAGCAACCAGAGGTACGACGACGCGTTCCGTGTCATCTGGGATAATTTAAATCGTTAATTACGGACCGACTTTATTTACCGATCAACAATTACCGAATCGCATCGCGGACAGTTAAACGGAACTTTTAAGCGAGGATCGTTTAATGGCGAATATTTTTTCCCGCCGCAGGATTTGTTTATATTCAATTACGCGTGATTATTGAAGAGCAATTAAAGCTCTCAGACAGTTTGCTCGGGAACGGGATTAATTAGTGGCTCCGTGTACAAATAAATAATTACGGGGCATTAATACACCTAATGAACGAGTTTCAACGAATCGATGTAGATTAATGTAACCGGGATGCATAACGGTTGTAATCAATGTGTGATTAGTTGGAGTTTTCGGTCCTCTAATTACGGCAAATCACGGTGCTACGGGAGGCAGCAGTTGATGGCTGGTTGCACGGTTATTACCGTGGTATTATCCACATTTGTTGAAATGGCGGTGATTTTGGGATTAATTTGTCGGCTAGGATCTGCAATCATTTCACGGCGAAATTTCGATTAGCGCGGGTCGCAAACGAGTACAGGGGAATAAAGTCGTTCAAGAGGTAAATGTCTTACATTAGTTGAGGTTAAACCAATTGGCCAGTTGTGGTTCGTAGCCATCATTTGTTTGCGCATGTACTTAACCATTTAAAATCTCATACATGGTCTATTTTAGGTGTACAATCATCTACAACAGTATTACAATATTTTGATTCTATAACTCTGTTTCGATAACTAAAGTAGATCTTATTGTAAAAATTTTGACGTCTCAGTTTCCCAAAAATCTGTAAATACACAATGTGCCGCTGAACTAAACAATTCCGGGTAGGCATAGATTAAACTAGAATATATTTCTGATTTTATCAAGTTGTATACATTAATATTTATTCTACAAGCAACAATATATTTTAAACGTTAACGAAGATTTTTTATGTTTTTGTCAGAATTGTTCGGGAGATAAAGATTGGAATAGAAATATTCATTCGGAAAATACAAAACCTATCATTAATGAACATTTTAGACTATACTCTTTGTCCTTAGATTTTTAAGATTTCATGTTTCGAATGAATTTCAAGTCTGTTTAACGATATAACTACATAATTTAATTACACTATACACAGCTTTGAAATTTTCAACGTAGACAATAAATTAATTCTTCTAAAATTTTGACTTTGTTTATTTTTATAATACTTTTGTATTCTTCTTTATTATACATTAATAGATGAGATCATTTATACAGTACAATCGCGATATTTTTCTGCGATCTTCTATCCAGAATATATCCAGTGCCTACCCACTCCACTGCCGGCCTACGCCGCAGGGCGGCGCTGACTGATCTCGGTTCTGGTATATCGGTGTGTACCACTACTAATCCAATTACAAAACTTCTTTATTTTTCATTATTTTTGATGTGACTTTCACCAACTTATTTCTGGCATTTTTCTTATTAAAATGACACCAAACGCGATGTAATTTGAACTGTATTTAGTGGATTAATCGACGATGAAAGTTTCGGGCGCAAGAAAGGTCAGCGTATGGGAAAGAATGAGTCGCGAACAGTCGCCGTCGCCGGCACAGTTCAAAGGCCCGCGTGTTCTCACAACGTAATGCCAATAAAAAGCTTTCATCGTCGATTAAACCACTAAATACAATTGGAATCGTATCGTGTTGGTTTCATTTTAATTACAAAAATGTCAGAAATGAGTTGGTGAAACTTCCGTAAAAAATATTGAAAAATAAAGAAGTTTTGTAATTGGATTAGTAGTGGTTCGCGATCCGTATTTACACGCTGTCCTTTTCTACGTTCGGCTTCGATTGTACTCTCGGCGCGGTCGGCGCGGTAGACGCACTCATAAAGAAAAAATGTTCGTACACAATATATCTCCGTGCAGAACACAGCCGTTGGAAAAATATCGCGATTTTACTGTAGCATTCTTTTTGGTAGTGATTTAAGTAGTTATTTAGTAAGTTATTTGGTGCCACCAGTAGGCAGTGATCAGTATTTACAGCATGACTCGACAAGAACACAGATGTAATATCGGTACAGGCCGTGCATGCAATGCATTTTTCTGTCTACGTTTCTGAATTACCGACTATGCAGAAAATTCCCTAGTCCTTGTACGACAGCGTACTCTATCGAAATGGAACGGTCAGCCAATGAACTACAAGACGTTGCAACGCAAAAGATGTGTGTCTGAGGATTCCTCAGTGAGGAAGCTAGATTTTATCACAGACGAGGTATAGGAATAGACCTGACACCTTATGGCACCGACGAGGTACTTACTATTAACAGTATCTCGTCGATGGTCAGGTCTATTCCTATATCTCGTCTGTGCCGTGAATATAGGATCTGATCCAGGCTAAACATTGAACCGAAATCCCGGGCGCGATCACTCTCATATCCTCTAAGATTATATATTTTATAATTGCAATTAATCTTACATATTTTTATTGATTCGAATGCTGAAATATTCGAAAATATGTTTTAGAATGTTTAAATCAATAGTAAAACGAACTTAAATAAATATTAAATTATAATTTGAATTTTGAAATAAACAAAATTATTTAGCGAGTACATTTAGAAGGTCAATTGATTTTTTATTACCTATATTTTATAAACAACATGTCTGTCTTTCAAAATTTAGCTTAATACAATACAGAGACTATTTAACTCTATTGAACAAATTGAAAAAAGTTATCACAAAATAAGCTATTACGGATAAAAATTTCGGGTCTGTAAAATAATGTATTACGCTTTATATTTTTATGTACAAAGTTGCTTTTGCATCAGGAATAGTCTAAACAATTCTCATCGTTAATAGTAAAAATATTAATTGCTGAAAGGATTGCAATTGTAGTAGGTAATAGAACATTTCTTTAACCTAATCTATTCAATCTGTATATGTCATTAGTTAATCTGAAATAAAATTCCATTTTTCCGTTATCGATAATAGAAAAAAACGTAGGCATGCGATACAAATGAATTTTGATATTCTCGTTGGAAATTATCATCGATGAAGCACATAGAGTTCGCGTGATATCCGATAAAAGCTAAAAATGTTACAACTTGCAAAGATGCGAATGTTGTAATTTTAGCTTTCATCTCGTGCAAGAGCGTAGGTAGACGCAGTCCAAAAAAAAAGCGATACAAATTAGAATGGAACTGTTACGTCAGAATAACAGGTCGTTATAATAAAAGGGCGGTATGCATTCACCAAAACTAATCGAGATTGCGCATGGAAGCGTAAGATCGTCCATCGGCAGTCCCTTAAGATCGCAAAGCTTAGTCAGTGGAAATTGTTCCTCTTTCCATCTTGGTCTTGGACCACGCTTGCGCCAGAGCAGCTAGTACTTACCGCGTCTCTGTATAAAAGCGGCCACTTGTTGAACGACTTGCATTCCACCGATTCTCCTCAACCGTGAATATATCTGTTTTTCCAGTACTGAAATTTGTCTCCGTACCAGTTCGAGAAGTGATCGCGCCGCAGAACCTCCTGAGAAGTTAATCTGTCGCGACCATCCTCCATCGCAAGGAAGCTAGCTGTTTCGCCGTGGGATTTTAAACATTTAACAAGGTCTGTTTCACGCAAATACAATGGCTAAAAAATCATTTTAGAGCTACCATTTTAATTTAACATATTTCGAAAACCCAAGAATTGCTGGGCAAGCTTTCATGAAGATCTACTTGCATAACTTGGGAAACTAAAACGTAGACGCGTTCTAACTAAAAATATTCATTTGAATTTTGTGTCAGTATTGTTCAAGGATAATTTCTGGTTGACATAGGAAATTAAACGTGGGCTTTTTCATAATATGTTTAATGTACGTATACTGAAGGGTGATCTTCCGGATCGATCTGCAGCGATCAGGTGTTTTTCGCCGAGTAATTCGTGTATCGACAAGATTAGGATGCGCGTTCGGGAATTCCGATTTCCATCCCGCGGCCTGGCATTTTCCGGTGAAACCACAAATCGGCATCAGGTAGCAGTGATTCGCGTCACACCTAAGCAACTGGCATCGCTGATAAATCCTTCGCATCGGGCACGGATACTGAAAGCTACGGGAAATTACAAAAGTCGGAAACGGAAACGGTGGAAGGACGAGCTTTTAATATCGTCGAGCGTCATTCTAGCTTAAGCTCGAGATCCTCGCGACTGTCGATGTTCGATTTTCCATTTTACACCCCGTACGGGCCTCCGGGATCTTTTATTTTCTCGTGTGTAATCACCGCTTGATAACGTCTTGATCGTTCCCTGTCCGTTGATCCTTTTCACGACGCTAAGGATTCCAGCGCGATTGAATTTCTTTTAAATTGACTGGCGTAGCTGGATACATTCGATCGACCTTCATATTTATTAATCGGGTATATCATTTCTACATTCGCGACAGTAATTCAAACTCGTTATGGAACCGAAACCAAATAACTGCAATAAATCTAAGGATTTTACAACTTTCAGCATCCACCGATTTCGATGAAACTTTCACCTTGCATGTAATTGACGCAGATTTACAAAACGTATTTTTATACAATTTCGACCAATTGCAAGTTTTGGAAAAGTAATTAACTTCTCAAAAAAGTTTAAATCGTATAGTCCAGTATTTAAGAAATTATCGTCTTTTAAAGAGTGTCCGAATATTAATGGAAGTCACCGTATTTGCCACTTTTTACGGGAATGCCGCGCGCCTCTATGACGTACACAACGTACACTTTTGTTGGTCGGGTTGCCGCATGTTAGACGGATTTTTAATTACCGATACAATCTCACATGTCCATAAAATGAAAAAGATCATATAGAATGGAATTATTCTGAGTCGGCAGAAATGTTTAATTTTCGAGTTCAAATAGCTCCGAGTGCAAAGGGTTAACTAAAAGCCGAAATCGAAAATTTTTTATTCTTAATTTTCGTCGTACATTGTCACGGAGAACCACTCCTTAAATTTTCTTCAACCTGGAGTCGAACACCCTGTATAATACTATGTAATTTAAAAGAAGCATTATTACGATTATTATCTGTAGAAGAATAATGGGAAAATTGAACAGTTTTATAATATATAGGTATTTTTCAATTCTCTCGCGTAAATTCAATAGTTGAAGATCGCTCAGCGTGTTTTCTAATTTTTGTTAATTCTAGTACTATTTAAATAATTATTTTTACTCATTTTCGTAACCAGTATTTAATTTTAGTTATATACAGTGATAAAATTATTAGAACCTTACTATGTAAAATATATTTATTTTCAGTATGACAGATAAAGTTGCCTACCTATAAGAAATATATGATTAGTATATAGAAAATGAAAAATGGTCTGTCTACGGTTTTATTTAAGAATTGAATGTTTTAGTATAAACATGTCAATTTGTGCAATATAATAATTTGATCGCTCGAATTATTTTGATTGTCTTGTTGTTATAACTTGTCCTATAGGTAAACATACAATTCAATTTGAAAATTCAACCAAAACGCTAACTTCTTTGGTCAGTCCCATCATTCAAGTTTTCAATCCCTCTCGCGGAAGACAGAAACACCTCTGCACTACAGTGATATTCGCGAGTGAGGTTCTCTGTTCCCTAAAACAGGATTAATACCTCCAGGAAGAAGTCACTCCCTGTTTACTGTATTTAGTAGACATTTGCTCCCACAATTTGCATTCCTCTAACGAGACTCTTCATTCGATTCTGGTTCAATTTCAATACTTATTAAAATACATAAAAGTGTACACCGTACCAAGACGGCCGCAGATGCTGTTAATTTGATTTAGTCTGCTTTTAGTTTCTTTCTAGTGTCAAGTTTAATCATTCTATCATTGTGCTATTATTCGATTTTCATTCTATTACTGCGGGTGTACGTTTTACTGCGGTATTTTTTCCCAATGAGATTAAAATACGTGAAAATAAATATTTTCCCCTGAATAAATTTGTACAATTCAATGAGAATGAATTCTCGTTGACGAGCCAAACACAATTGTTAATCACTTACATATTTTTATAATGTCAGGATTTGGAAAAACATTCTTCATCAAAGGTAAAAATAAGACCATTCTTCTTCTATCTCGATCACCAAACGACTGTTGTCCACATGATTCTACATTCTTTATATCGCTTTAAATTGCATAGGGGAAAATTTTATCATTATTTAGATACCTACTTCAAAATTCAAACACAATAAAGATATAAACAGAAACTTCTCTTACCATTTAAAAAAAACGTTACGTCCTCGGTATAACGTACATTAATGTGATGGAGGAGCTCGTAACTGCGGCACAAAAATCACTAGGAATGATCCTAATATGTACTGCGGTGCGAATTGCAACTACGATGAGAAACGAGGTTTACTTTAGCCTAACGTTTTAGGTTAGGTATCAATTCGAAACACTACTAAGTAGGTAGAATACCAGATAAAGAGTATTATAGATGAAATAGATAAAATTCAAATCAAAAATAATTAAAAAAAACAGTAACAAACATAAAATCGAAATTAAAGTGAAGTGCACGAAACGATCTACATATGCAACTCAAAATTATAGAAATAAAGAAAGAATGGAGATTTTACGAAATAAAAAGGAAAAATTGAGAAAGACAAAGGAAGATTCTAAATGCAATTGTGAAATATTGTAAACTTCACGATGCTCTTAATTTAAAACAGCTTCAAACTAAAGATAGTAAACATTACTCAAATATTTGTTAAAAGAATCTATTTAGTTATTTGTTTGTGATATTATACTACGGTCTTAAAATTAATAAAAGGTTAATTCATTTAAAGTGTAATATATAAATAAAAGAATTATTTGTTACTCTACTCAGGATTAGACTGGATCTTTATCTGCACTGAAATATTCTAGGTCGGAAAAAAATCTTTAATTTTCGAGTTAGAATAGGTTCGAGGGCAAAGGGTTAAAATAACGTACGATCGAAGCATGATACCGCAGTAATCGGTACAGTTGCCGTATGCTGTGGATTGAGAAAAAATTTAGACTGATCGAAAAGAGAAGTGGTCGGCGTGTTCTCAAGAAAGAAAGAAAGGTCAGATCGAGGAGTCGAACGCATTCGATGTAGTTCTAGGCCGCGGGGAGCCTTGTGACACTAGCCTAATAAGCTCTAGGACCCATGTGACGAGCGATCGATGATGAATCCGTACAAATCGTTCGCTCGCGGCTGTCGTAGCGCGTAAGTTCGGTGCTAGGTCAACACGCATACGGCCAGCTAAGCGTGTTCACAGTCTTTACGCTGAAATTCGTTGCGTCGCGTCGCCACGATTCGAAACTTCCGCGAGACGCGTTGCGACTCCTGCCTTCCTTTCCGCGAGCTGCAACTTCCGCCGGGGAGGTCACCTAATCGTCGCCACATGCGCCTGATACGGTGCCACCGAAATTTCGAAATCTGGTTGTTGTGAGATCCGACGGTGAGGGAAACGATCTTTACCGTGGCAAACGATCATCGTCGCGAGAACCTCTTATGCATTGCGTCGAAAAAATATCAACCTCTCAATCAATTCTTTCGTGAAATCGAGATTAAGTGAAGCCCTTCTGTGAGTGAACCGTTTGCACCCTTCGTTTTGCTATACAGTAGGACCTCGATTAACCGGGACCCGATTATAAACAAATATGCGTTTAAATATGATTATACGAAGGGAAATAAATTTTTAAAAATAAAATATTTATCTTGGAATGAAATGTACATTTCAATTATTTCCTCGGGCCTTAATTTATCCGAGCCGTTTGTCTCCCAATCGAACCGGTTGATCGAGGTACTACTGTATTTAAGAATTTCATACTTTTCATGCATTTCTATGGTAGTGTCCATTTAGAGGCTTTCAACAGGATAATTTTGTTAAGAGGGTAGACTCTCGTTTCCAAGATTGCAAGGGTGCGCGATGCACCTTCTCATTTCTCGATAATGCATACGATGGAGTTTTTCAGAAGTCAAAAGCGCTAGATAAAAGATCGATCCAAACCGCAATTGGCCTCAAAAATCCTATTTTTACGTTTACGAGGCGTAATTTGCATTATTCGGCAGCATGTACGACTCCCGTCATAAGTCTTAGGACAGTGATCATATTTGTATCGAACTCTGTAGAAATGAAATAATCGTGGAACGATGCGAACAAATTTTTCCTTATTGAAAGGTTTCCATGTCAAGGAAAGGATGCTGCACCGATATATCAAAAATCTTACCGAGAAGTAAAAAAATATTTATATTTTATTTTCATCGAAGAATTCGACACGTTTCTTTATTACAGTTTCCACTATTCTCGGCCTCCGCGTGATCAATTTTTTCATACTTTCTGTTCTTATGTTATTCCCTTCTCGTTCCAAAATATCCCATAGATGTGTTTCCGAAGGAGGGCAAAAGTTTCGTACCTGTCTATCCAGTTCATCAGATAATTTTTCTATGGGATTTAATATGGTGATTGGGGTGGTCATTTCATAATGTTTAATGAATTGTTACATTGAAGTTGATTCGAATAATCTTTACATATTTTCGACGTGTGTTTTGGATCATTTCATTATATTTATATTATTTAGTCAATACAGTTGAAGGTTCACAATCTATACGAAATACGAGAGTTCATTAAAAACCATAGGTGTCCTAAGTTTTATGTGCGGGAGTGTAGCTGTCGCAGCTTTATGTTTCGTAAACGTAAAAATAGGACTTTTGTGGACGACTGCGGTCTAGATTGATCTTTTATCTAGCGCTTTTGACTACTGAGAAACCTCATCTTTGTGGCTACCCCCTTAATGGTGTCGAAGAACAGGACTGTATAGGATAAAAACAATTCTTGTGGTAATGAAATGTATGAAGTCCACGTTATCTACAGTTCCAATGATTATGATGTACAGTAAAGCCTTGATCCAAGTAAGCTGGACGGAGCTGTACGATCTTAGACAATTCGCCTATCCCCTCCAATTACAAAACTTCTTTATTATTAATTATTTTTCTTTATGGGACTATTATTAACTTTCATTTTTCTGATAAAAACGACACTGAACACGATATAATTCTAACTGTATTTTGCGATATAGTTGAAAAAATAGTAGCGCTACGCGATCAAGACTTCGCTGTAGATGGAAATGAATGATAACAGTAAGATCCAATACACCTATTCACCTGCGGCCCTCTATGATCTTGAAAACCATTATTTCTTCCAAATTCACAATCTATAAAATATGTTGAAAACACTTTTATTCAATTTTTTTCAAGAACGTCTACCACCCTGCAATAATTATGTAATAGGATGTATATTGTTCTCGTTACAGATAATATGAATCTAGAGGAGTATCGAAAGCATGGTAAGTGGAACCGGTAACTTATTCCTCTATCTGTAAGTATTAGAATTTTTAGGTGCCATCTTTAATTTCTCGAAGACTACATGGAACTTCTGAAAGAAACACATAGTATCATAATTGTTATGATTAGACTGCGGATCTTTATGAAAATTAAAAATAGACTGCTCCGACCCGTTGTCAATTTCTTAAATAATGCTAAGTAAGTGAAAAATAGCTTAAACTTTTATACTTTACTTGAAAATATCTGTTAAGAAATAAAGGTTTCTTCAAAACCATCTATCAACCGAGTATAAAATAACTGTGAATTGAATTTTCATAACAGAATTAAAGTGTTAATGTACAAAGTTAACTTCAAACAGGAAAGAAATAATTTAAAGTTTTGAAGTTTACGAAATAACTTTTATTTATAAAAGTTTACAGTTTCATTCAGGCGCTGCACACTTGTGCTAACATTTGATTATGGTCTATTCACATAATTCTCTCGCCACACGTTTGGTATAGATGGTCTCCACAATGATTTTATTTGTCAAGTGTCTGCTTCAGCTGCGCTAAAAAGATTTAATAAAATAGGATTGGCATTGTTACCATGTATATTTGCAAGTAAACATGTACGAAGATCTTATTGACAGAAACGTAATTTGTCACACGAAGAAACTGGCGGATAGTAGACTGCAAAGTTAACGAGATGAAAAGGATAGATAAATGCACGCAAACGAAGTTGAGATCGCGGAACGTTCCGTAAAACTGTGTTAAGGATCGCAATTCAGTAACATTTGCAACGAGCAACACATAAACAAAATACAACTGATGGCCGTAAAGCCTCGTCGGCATGATCGCGCAGTGTCTAGCATTACCACAGATGTTTACGATTCCTGTAAACGTTTGCGAACGTTGTAATCTTACAGCGGAGTGAGCACGCAAGCATCGTTCCAGGGGCGTTAAAATGGCATCAATAAAGAGGGATCACCGAACCGGGAGTAAGTCCATGGGAGTTTTATGGATTCGATACTGCTTCCAATACGCTACTCGCTAGATTCTGTCTTTCGAATCGAAATCTATTTGAATCCTAGGCGAACGATTCAGCGTGATTCTCCCCTTTCCTCAAATCCAATTTCGCACGGGACCTGGACCTCCCTGTCAACTTTGTCTTTCAAACATCCATGGAAAGGGCAACCTTTACGAAAACAAGTGTCCTGTCGAATTTAGACGCGCCTGAAAATCCGTGCCAACAATAATTTTCCAGCGAATGATCTTCCCAGTGTTTGATCTGCCTTCGGACATGGTTTCAAATCGTACGAATCGAATCTCATTGTCGCACGCGAACGAATTGGGAACAGAACAAAGACATCGCTCGAGATCACGAAGGCGACGGGAATGGTTTGTGCGAAGGTTTAAGACTTAACAATTAAAAGGACCACGGGTAATGGGTTTACGGTTTCCGTTGAAGTTAAATCATTGTTTCCAGACTGTTTAAATCATCGAATACATAGTTTCGTTAGAGATCACAATTTCTCAACATTACTGAAATATTTACTAAATATTTGTCAATATTACAGAAATATTTGCTAAATATTTGTCAATATTATAGAAATATTTGTTAAATATTTGTCAGTATTAATGAAAAGTCTGTAGGGCTAATAAATGATAATAAATAGAAATTCTACGCATGTTCATTTTTTGATAGAGGAAGGATATTTTTTATTCCAAATTACAGTTTTTTAGGAACCGATGGACATAAATAAAACTGATATGGAGGTTTATTATTTTAATCGACGTCTCTTAAGGAAGGGGACTACCGAATTAGTGTTTGTTCGTTTGTGAAAATTTTGTTTCGTCGAACTTTATACAGCAGCATATCTTACCAAGCGCACAAGGAACCGCAGTCTAACAATTCCAATCGTTATAACGATTTATTGGTATTAAATTAAATTTGTCAAAGGTTAAAATTACATTAAGAAACAAATTATATTCTTCGTAGAAAAGTGAAACATTCTTTTTTAATATTAATTACCGTGCACTATATTAAGTAATCAATAGCTACCACTGTTTATGCTAGTATTTAAACTGCTGTTTATTTATTGATTTATATATTTATTGATACCGTAATGTTTAGTATGTTCTTTGCCACATTACTATTGATTATGTAATGCATCGCTGTCATTGGAAGAAGAATCCATAGCTGTAATACATGAAAATGTATATTGTATTATTTTATTTATGGGTAAAGAAAATCAATTAAGGCAGATTTTTCTTCAAACTTGGATTTTCACAGATTTGAGGCTGACTATATAAACACTAACTTGCGTTGGCTTATAAAAGTAACAAGATTTTGCACGATGTTGATGATGATAACTGCTTGATGTCGAACCGTGTCGAAATTGATGTCGAATTCTCAGGAAAAGAAATGGTGGACTACATCGCCGATTATCTGGAGAACATCCGATCCCGACGCGTTTATCCAGCCGTTTCCCCAGGTTACTTGAGGAATATCCTGCCATCGTCGGCACCGGTGAACGGCGAAGCCTGGGAGGACATATTCGCCGACATCGAAAAGTGCATCATGCCTGGAGTGACCCACTGGCAGAGTCCGCACATGCACGCTTACTTTCCCGCCTTAAATTCGCCCGCTAGTCTGCTGGCCGATATGCTGGCTGACGCGATCAACTGTCTTGGATTCACTTGGGTAAGAACATCATTATTTCCGACAGTGTCGCCGGATGAGTGGAGGGAGCACGAATTGAGGGGAAAAGGTTACTCTGCCAATAGCGAGACGCGTCACGTGACCGGCCCGCGGCGGAAGCGTGGGGAATAACATCGTTTAAGGGGAAAGTAGAGTGGGGAGTAGCGTCGTTTAAGGTGAAAGTAGAATGGGAAGTAACGTTGTTTAAGGGGAAGATAGACTGGGGAGTAGCGTCGTAGAATGAGAAGGTAGAGTAGAGATGCAAATTTCGATCTGGCAACGTTCCTCACGCCAATTCCACATGTTTTTGTCTGCACACGAATTATCGAGTCTGATGCAATTTGTGTAATTGATCGAGGGTGCGATTCTACTCGGAAATTATACCTTACATAACATCGTAGAAGGGGAAGGTGGTGCGTTAATCTGGCAACGCTGGCTTGATACGATACTATAGTGCGATGAGAAGGAAAACTATTAGGAATGAATTGTTTTGAATGTTATACCTTGAAATCCGGTTCGTGCACTTTAAAAGGCATCGAGTCCCGCGTGCACGGAACTGGAGACCATCGTAATGAACTGGCTGGGCAAAATGATTGGACTGCCGGAGGAATTCTTGCATCGTCCAGGAGGATCTGGGGGCGGTGGCGTGATACAAACCACCGCGTCGGAAGCCACTCTCGTTTGCTTGCTCGCAGCAAGAACCCGAGCCATTAGGGACGTGCATCAAAACGAACCGGACCGTTTGCCAGCCGAAATTAATTCACGTCTTGTCGCCTACTGCTCCGACCAAGTACGTATTTTCATTACTTAATGCCCAATCAGACGGGAATTTTTCCTTGATACATTACTCCCTGCTGACCCTCTCACAAATGTGATGCTGAAAACCATGACATATGCGGAGTCATTGGTACTACTTCTTTTATGTCTCTTTCGCAGTAGCCTTCGGGCGAATTAATTGTTTGCTACTCGACCGCCCTTGCAAAAGTACCACGATTAATCGATGCAGTTACAAATACAGAAATCTTGAGAACTCAATATTTTATTTTTGAGAAACTCGAACAACTTACTTTTCAAATATCAAAGAAACTACGGCACCCGAGCGTTTGATATCTAAATTCTCTATTATCCGAACACATTACATATGTGAATAGCTAGATGTACGCAACACGATTTATTGCATAATTGAGTAACGATTTAGTTTATTACCGTGACAACGTAACAGTTTCATTATTCGAACATTTTAATTCTCTTGATTAGTTTGGATAATCGAATTCGAATTTGGATAATCGAAGCAATGTTAGTATTTTTAGAATCTTTCATTCCTAGTATTATGTATTTTTAACCCTTTGCACTCGGAGCTATTTTAACTCGAAAATTAAACATCTAGGTCATCTTCCGTGACCTAGATTAATTCCATTCTAATTAATTTTTTTCTTCGTATAAATATGAAATTGATATAATACCTCATACGATACTTAAATGTTTAGTAATTGTACTAAATTATTTTATATCATTATCAGACTGCGGATGTTTATGCATTTACGAAGAAATTGGTTGGGCGAAATATAAAACAGTAAAGGATTAGAAAAATTTAAGAATATCGCAATGTTATTTTTAATGTAACAAAGTCGTTAAGGGATGAAATAAATTTTTATTTTGCACAAAGATCCGCAGTCTAATGGCGACTCTAGTCACCACTTAAATGCTAAAGCGTTAACGTTGAAACAATTTTAATACTGAATTTGTATTTTTTAATATAATGTAATGATTTTTGTGAAAATGTGTTTCTCCTCGCATGTTGCTGTTGCTATATTGTTGTATGTGTTAGTTTTGATTCCTTTTTGCGTGTTGTTCTATTATAGGCTCATTCCAGTGTCGAAAAAGCAGGTCTCATAGGTCTGGTGCGAATGAGATACATCGAATCCGACGACGAACTCGGTATGAGGGGTGAGGCGTTACTCGAAGCGATAACACGTGACAGAGCCGAGGGTTTGCTTCCATTTTATGTGAGTACTAACAAATATTAAAAGCACCGAACTATATACTTAAATCGGAATTTTTTTATTTTGCATTTTCGCAAATTATTAATATTATTTAATTAAATCCTTTCAATGTAATCGAAACATTTTTATTTTAAACTAAAATTTAATCAAAAACATTTCCCATTGTAGTCAACGATTTTCCAATTCATGGATAATTCTTGACTTTGTTAATAAATGAAAAGAAGGTATTGAACACAATCGAACGAATTTATGTTATGATCCAATACTTACAGAGTATTCCAATACATAATAAATAATAGCGGAATGTTCAGAAAACTTCAATTTTCTGTCCTCAAAATTGCAGAATACAGAAATTCCGTGTTCGAAAACTTTCTGACGAACGTAATGATCGTAGTTGACCACTTCAAATTGGAATCGTTAACGTAGCGATCGAAGCCGCAGTATAGAGATATCGACCTTCCAATTAACCTTACCGGAATTGTTTGTATTTACCACAGAAAAGTCGACCGACATGATGTTGTAAGGCAGATTGTCTTTACGCTAGTTGGTCCCCATGGGAGCAGCCTTTATTTTCCGAATCAAAGTACTTACTGTGTTTAAAAAACTATTCCCTTTGAAATATCCTGCAGAATTTTTATACAGAAAAAACTGTTACTACCAGGAACTCCTTTAAACGTTACAATTTTAGTATCTGCATAATAAAAGTTCCAAGAAAATAATTTATTTACAATATTAAGTAAAACTATAAGATAGACAAAAAATCTTTGAGCTCCGAATTATTTTCATGAACATTACAAATATATAGGGTGTTCGACTACAGGTGGGAGAAAATTTAAGGGGTGGTTCTCCGTGACAATGTAAAACGAGAATAAAGAATAAAAAATTGCGATATCGACTATTCGAGAAAAGATCTGTGTCCAGTTTTTAACTTGCCACATCGTCAACAAAATGTTCACCTCGCGAAAAGATACTTCCAGCTGCGAAACAAATTCAAATTTATTACCATCGTTTATGACAAAACAATTGCTACTAAATTATTATAGTTTAAATATAGACTGTATGCACTGTACATGACATTACAACATAAACGTTTTTTTAAAAAACTTCCAAATTCCAAAAGTTCTAGAACTCTTTCGATCCTGGTTAATATCGTGAAATATGTAGGAAACAACTTCTGTTTCAATCAATAATGTGTTAACGATGGTAAAGAAATTAATAAATCTAACTTTCCAATTATTTAATAAACAAGATTCGCAATTATTTCCTTTTACAACATTTATAACAAGAACTTGCCGAATTCAAAGTTAATTATATTATATTTGTACTTTCTGCGTGAAAACATTTTAAATACTAAATGACTTAACACGTTCTGTTTGTTTACAAAGGTGTGCGCTACTTTAGGTACAACAGGTGCGTGTTCGTTCGATAATCTCACCGAAGTTGGCCAAGTGTGTAAGTACATAAGTATTTCTAATTACTAAGTTCTAATTACCAATTAAATAGAAAATTAAAATGTTACGTGATTTTTAAAATTTGAAATACAAAAGTTTAAAAATTCATCTACATGTTAAAAATGCTAGAGAACACGGTATGTGACAAAACATCGGATAGATACTAATTTTGACAAGCAGCGACTCGTTTGTACAATAGTTAATGCACTTTGATCATTAATAACTTGAAAGTAGGAAATTACGAATTTTTAATGTAATTGCAAAAAAAAAGTTACAGAAATAAATGTCGATTACACAGCTCGATTTGAAAACAATGGCATTAACCACTAGCTCTATGATTTATTTACTTTATTGTGTTTATTTTAATTTAAAAAAAAAATTATACAGCTCGATCGACAGTAATGACTCTAACCCTTGCCCCTTATGATTTATTTTACAACTACAGTGATTAGAACAACCTCTTTGTCGATCATAATGTCTTATAAAAAAAAACAAAGAAATTGATATCTACTGTATGCAGACCAAGGTAAAAATATTTGAAAAAGTATTGGAAATAGTTGGTAAAATACTCTTGATTGTATGAAATATTATTTGCCATCATAGAGAAAAGTACCAATATGTATTGAGCATAGTTACTTACGTTGTGACAAAGAAAATTATCGATTGAAGTAGTATTTTCTTAAGATGTATTGGAAATAATTATTTGAAATAGTATCTCCTGTGTCTGAACTTCTATTAATTATTGAAATTCTATTTCTTACGATTAACATTTATTACTTTTACATTATTATAAAAATAACAAATTTTAGAATTATTATTATTACTATTATCACCTCTCACTCGCAAGGTCAAGACATACTCGCAGTCGGTTAGTCGGCAAATTATCATGGGAATAATATTCAAGTGTTTCATTTCACACACAATACAGAAAATATTTATTTCAATTAAGTATTTCGGGTGCATATTGTAAAATATATATTTTAAATACTTATTGTACAGAGTGAGTTACCTAACGTTTGTAGCTCAAATATCTTTGTTGTTTCAAAGATATATTAAATGTTAATTATAGCTTTCTATCGTTCGTATTAGTTATTGATAAGATTGTTAATGATTTCGGCGCAAGGGTTCTCTGTTATGTATTCTTAAATTTCAAAATATTCTTAATTTGTTAAAAAAGAATTTCACAGACGCAATTCTAGTAACCCTTGAAGATGAACTGAACGAAGATCGAAACGTCGGAATTACTTTAGAAATTTGCAAAATTGCTTTGTAAATTAAGTAACAAATGATCGAACTCTTGCGCCGAAAGCATTAACAATTTTATACATTAAATGTCTCGAGGACAAGGTTCAATGGTAAAGTGGGGCTCAGGCGATATCAAAACAACTTTTGTTTTAATGTAATTCTTAAAATGTAATTGATTACAGCCGATCGAACCGATCACAGATCAAATAGTAGTACTGAAAATATATAAATACGGTTAGCTACAAATGTCTGCATACACTGATTAAATGTAAAAAATTAAAAGAGATAAGGGGCGTGTACATGTTGTTGATGTTGATTAAACAAAAAGTAGATTAAAAAAAAGATACGGCACAAAAAACATTTACCTTAGTTCTGCATTCGATAGGTGTCGGGAATGGACTCTGGCTGCACGTGGATGCAGCGTACGCAGGCAGTGCATTCGTGTGTCCCGAATTCCGCAGCTGGCTCCAAGGAATCGAATACGCCGATTCGATAGCATTTAATCCTAGCAAATGGCTGATGGTGCATTTCGATTGCACCGCGATGTGGTGAGTCTCGAGGCGGACAATAAAGAGTTCGACGATTGTGATCGACGCGACGGATATAACAAATAATACCAGCACGGCGAAAATTCGTAAATGCGCATGTCCCCGCAAACTTTGCCGACTCTCTCATGGTTTGTAGGTCGTCCTGCGGATGCAGAATCGGTTTTTTCATTCTTCCCGCAATTTCCGCCGAACCGTTCGTGCGCCCCGACATAATTCACAATCTTTCCGAATGATATTTAAGGGTCTTTCAAAGCCGATAGCGCCGGGAACGAGTACATCGAGCGCTTTATTACTTTGCGATAAATTGATCATTATCGGTTGATTGCAGTTAGCCGGACATATTCGGACTTTCAACAATGTCTCATCACCAAGGAGAAATTATAGGAAAATTTCTATTTTCTGACGGCGAAATTCGATCACTGAAAATCGAAGTTTAATTCTGTTCAATCTCTGGCAGCGACAGTAAGCTGGTTATCAGAAGTATCTTCAATCGTATTGACCACCTAGAGTATTTTCGGTAATGATAACAATGATGACAAGAAATTATATGTACGCCCTGTACATATCATGTAATTCGGGAAAGTCTACCGAAATCTTTTTTTCAAAATTAAATTTCTCAAAAACTGTGCGTCTAGAGGAAGAACTCGGAATCAGCGCGAAAAACTCTATAAGAACCACCCAACAGTAATTGTTGAACGCGAGAAAAGTTTGATTTTGTCGGACAGTGTAATTGAACAGACGACTTGCAACTAAAACGCGATTGGTCCTATTGGATCGCAGCGTTTCCGAGTGAAATCGACTGTGGAAAATAAGATTGAACAAATACGTGAAATTGATCGAAGAGATATTCGAACGAAGCGACGTATTAATTATTATTATAATGATCCTACCGACGGCTGTTTCAGGGTGAAAAGCAGCCAAGCGTTACACAGAACTTTCAACGTGGACCCGTTGTACCTGAAGCATGAAAACTCAGGTAAGAAACCACCGGTACATTTTCTCGTGACGTTCTTAAATCGTCGTCTTCCGTTCGGTCAAGCGTAATATGCAATTAAACACGGCGTCTTATTTATTTGCAGGGCTTGCTATCGATTATATGGTAACTAACCATTCGATACGTTGTCGAATACATTTCGAAATAATCTTGGAATGTTCGAACTTTCCTTGTTGTTATTAATTCCTTGTTGAACGCTGTTTTAGCACTGGCAAATCCCGTTGTCGAAGAGATTTAGAGCCCTGAAACTCTGGTTCGTCATTAGAAATTACGGAATCACCGGCCTTCAGAAACATATTCGCGAGGTTTCTATTACGTCATGCATTCTTGCTAAAAAGTACACACAATGCCACAAACATTTGCAACACCCTTCTAATCCATTTAAAAACTAGAATATTCTTTTATCGATCGCAGAAAGACCATTGGCTTGTTAGAAAAAATTGATTTAAGGACTGCGACAAAATTAAAAATTCGACCTCAGAAAACTAAACTAACATTTAAACGCGCAAGACAGAATTCAGATTTGTGCGAATGTCGCGTCATTCGTTGTTCAATAAACAAATCAGCCAATCAAAAATATTAAAATTTCATATATCTTCGTTTCAAAGCGAAAAAATTTATTTCAAATGTGTCTTGTTCCATCTAAAACAATATACCTGATAAACTAACAATATGTAAAATTATTCCTATGCACACAATGCTACATTATGTGATTATTTTAAAAACGTTAGAAGTCCGTGTACTGTTCGTCCACCAGGAGATGGCAGTGAGAAACTTGCAGGGACCACGTGATATCCCTACTCTGCGCTATTGGAGAGTAGCGACGACGTGCAAAATCTTCTAACCGTGATGTATCACAGTGATCGCTGAATCACGATCACGGTCTTGATTTTGACTTCATTCACGCCGTGGTTACTTCTGGTGCCACTTAGCGGCTCCGCTCGGTAAGCGGCGCGCGACCGTTAAGTTAGCGACGGCGCTAACATGTCAAAAACACTGTAAATCGTTCAACTTTAAACATTTATAACTTTTGAACCATTGATCCTCCAGGATCGAAACTTGGATTCCTCGCATCTTCTCGTCCAAATTTACCGGATAGCATAGGCAACAGGCAGAAATTTATAGGAGAAACGCAACAATTTCTGGTTACGCAAGGAAAAGTTTACCCCTGATCACTGCCATCTCCCGGCGGACGAACAATACATCTGTGTGCCCGGACTTCGATTTATTTGTTCATCCGATGACTGAAACTGTTAATTGCAGGGTGTCAGGCTGGCACAAAAGTTCGAGGCACTGGTTTTAGCAGACGCACGCTTCGAGATACCGGCTACGCGACACTTGGGGATGGTCGTCTTTCGTCTTCGTGGTGAAAACACTCTGACGGAACGGTTGCTGAAGAAAATGAACACGAGGGGACGTGTGCACTGTGTACCCGCTGCTTTACACGGGAAATACGTGATTAGGTTCACTGTCACCTCCACTAAGTACGTTCACGAATGAATTAACATGTAACTGTTATGTAAACCACAGATTTGATAATAGAATTTGATAAATTGTGTTAGAAATTGGCCCCTTTATTTGTAATCTGTTTAGAGTTCTAATTTTATATTATTTTTAGCACCACCAACGAGGATATATTAAGAGACTGGGCAGAAATACGCAACACTGCGAACGAAATCCTTGGGGATACTGCAAATTCTCCCGTACGAGCAAGAGTACCACTCGCAGGTAATAAACATTCGAAATGTAGACCAGTTGAACCACATTGACAGAGTCGCCAGATGAGGGAGCACCGCTTGAGGGGGGAAAGTACTCTCTCTGTCAGTGCCGGATCAGTCACATGACAGTGTGGCAGACAGTGGCGGAGAGAACATTGTACGTTTCTCAAACTATCGTTTGCGTTTTCCACAATTGTCAAATAATACATTGGCATTTTGCAAAACTTTATACATTGCACTTCTGCACTTCTACACTATTTAAATAAATATTATGATTTTGAAATCGAGAGAAAGAATTAATATTTTAATTTCTGAAATACTGAAATAAGGTACGGAAAAGAAAATCGAATATTCTTTGTTTTTATCATTAAACGAAATAAAAGTTGAATTTACGTTATATGCAGATATTTTATGCAAGCTAATTTGATGTATTTCAAAAAAGAATTAATTCAATCGGGGAGAAGAATTAGGATAACAGTGATCAAATTCACTCTAGATTAAGAAATCGCGATCCCGCTGTAAATAAAGTTAAAATCACAACCGGGATTGTGATCCTGCGATTACAGTGATAAATCATGGTTAGTGATTTTGCACGCCATCGTTATGTTCACGTCGTTGAAGGGCAAGTACAGTGGGGACACAAGTCTTAATCTGGCGACTCTGTGCATCGATACGATCGATTCCTAAAAGTAAGATTGTAAACGTTACGCGCACAGACTTTGCGCTCTGTACGACGAAAAAGTCTGCAGCATAAGCTTTATGTCCATTATTAAAAGTGACATTCTGTTTCAGCTTCTTAAACCGAGCCAAGTATTATTTCCTTCCACTCTTACGTTTATTACTCAGCGAATGAAATTCATACTTTGTATGGCAATCGATCTTTATTTCGCCAATTAATAATTTCATTGAAAATATTGGAACTTTAGGAACTTAATCATTTAGCATGATACTTTCATGTTAAAATTCGAAATCGTTAATATTTTGTGGAGAATGCAGATCTGTTCCTTAAATTGAATAATAAGTACGCCTTGTACTAAATACTGAAGTTTATTATAAATATTCGAACTAATACGAGTTTGGCTTGATTACTTAAATTTTTCATTTTGTCCTCTTATTCGTTTAGGTTTCCGATCGAAATTAAACAGTTTGCGCCAACGATAACAAACAGTTTTCTTTCTGATCGCATTGTTTTACTTCTTTCTTTTTGTTTGTTCCGTAAAAATGCATGTTCCAAAAATGTTTGGAGTTCAGAAAGCTCAGGTAAGACGAGTTTCCAGCTACTTCATTGTTATGTGTCCTTTGATTTACGATCTTGTTCGCAATATATTAAATCAGCGCGTGTGTCGTGGTAAAGACAGGGCGGGGTGAGATAAATGGAATTTAAAATTTTCAGACACTCGAGAGAAAAACGAAAACTTCGGCTCGAGCTTGCTGTTAGCCAATTCGCCGATGTCACCGAAAATAGTGAACGGCAGCTTCGCTGCCATTTACGACACGGCCGACGTGTTCGAAGAATGCACGAAGGCTTGGGGTCAATTGCGACTGGAAGCCAGAGATAGTCCAGGTAAACAATAAGAAAATGAGTTTTAATTAATTCCCGTAACCGACAAATATTGCAATTACAGTTGTCTAGAACAGGCCCGCTGTCCGCATTCAGCGGAGGTGCTTCTCGCGGCTCGCTAGCCGTGAGTTGCTCAGGCCTGGTCTAGAAGCTGAAAGATTTCTTTTTTTAAACTCTATTCTTCTGTAATCACAGCTATGCGACGTCGGATTCGAGGAATACTTATGTCAGGGAAGCAATTCTCTTTGGACTCGCGTATGGATCTCGTACAGGTAGCAAAATTTAATTTTTACTGTACATTAAACGTGACTATTTTATATTGCTTTATTTATGAAAGTAACAAGCGTGTATTTAGCCAGACTTTGTGCAATTTTTATCATGATACGTGTTCAAAGAAACACTAAATAATCCTTCATATATGCATTTTGAGAAGTTCCATAGTTGTATTGTTATATTAGGTACACTTTACACACCGAAGTATACGCGTATGAGTCAGCCGGAGAAGCATACATGCTTGTCTTTGGAATATTTTAAACAAAAATGAATTATTTTATAATCTCAATTTTTGATAAAATGGTATTCTCTTTTTTCGACTTGTTTTTGCATGTAGAACCACCACTCGACCGCTTGTACTACGATTTCGAAAACACCCTATGTAGCGTCTCACATATACATATAACTCGGTAAAAGTTACTATTGTACAAATAGAAATTCTATAGTACAATTGATATCGTACAATGCTATTGTACAAATTTAACATTTTACGTAAAATTATTTGTGTTAGAGTCAAGTATTTGAAATGAAAAGATCTTTGAAAATAATGAATTCGTATGAAACAACAAATAAAAATATATCTTGTATGGTATTTATCACATAAAAATAATGAAATATTTGAAATAATTAATTTCCTCAAATAATTAATTATTTGTTATCTTATTTCAAAGAGAATGTGCCCGATCCTGTGTCAGTACAGTTCATTATAAAGTTACAGTTCTAATAAATATGAATGTTACGCCTTTCCTTTTAAATGAAATAAAATTTGATTCGATTTGATTTGATTGATATTAAAATAAATGTAGCCATACAAAAAATATAAATTTTCTTTTCTCTTTGACTTCATTTAAATAAAGCCATTTAAATAAAACAAATAATGAATCAGCAGTTATCTGAACAGTGTACATATGACGTTTAAAACAATTCCTATTCGATACAGTCGTATTTATATTATTCGAATGATAGGTTCGACGGAATGAATTTAGAAAACAGATTGTCCACGTTACAGGGATACGCCTGCTGTCGTCCAGCTATCGATATGTCCTCCGTGTTACCGTTGAAGGAGGACGAGGACACGTGCGGTACCCACGAGACGGGATCCGACGCGACCCAATCCAATAATGGCAAGCAACAACAATAAATATCAATAATCTACCCGTATCTCCTCTTCACGTATTAAGTCGTACCTGTTCATATAAAACAGTACCGAAGTAAATCGCAGTTTGATTAAAGATTCACAGAGTTATAATTTTGAAATTCAACCAGATGCTTCTGGCGAAAGCCCGGCGACCCAACAGAATTCGCAGGAAGTTTCAATGGCGGACAAACAGTTGAGAAAGCAAAACTCTAAAACTCGTTCGAATCACGGCGCGGTGAACGGTTCCATCCGAATCGGTCTTCAAGATTGCACGAACGATTTAGCGTCCATGATCGTGACAGAGACGACTCTGCCGAGGAGCGAAACTATAGGCGCCATTTGCCATCGATCGTACACCAGCGATTTATCGATCACGCAAGAGCGACGCGGGGATCTCGGAAAGGAAAAGAAGAACAACGAAGGGGGCGCGGGTTTCTGCAGTAAATGTGGCCATTGCATGACAAAGGAAGACAACTAGTCGAATGATTAATATAATTCAGATTACGATCGATCGCGTTCCTTCGTTTGATTCGATGGATTCAATGTTGTTCAGATTAAGCATCACGATTCGCAGTCCCCGCGATCAATATTGTTGGAGCGAAAGTAACAAGCTACGAGAATAAATCTAAAGTTACTGTCGCACACTGTCTCATCCCTTATTTTAAAACCCTTTCAGCATTTCTAGAACACCCAATAGCTCCGTTAGGCTTGAAGGTAGAAGAAAATGTTACGGAGAAAAGATGTACCGTTAATGCAGGAAAATACGGTGATATAAAAAAATGTTCTGATTGTTGTCGTTGTCAAGGTCTTTTGAGGGTCATCGATTACTTTTAAATGATACCACATATTTTTAACTTCATAGCGTTGTAGCCGATGTCAAGAAGAGTTGAATAAACTGTGACCTTCAAATGACCTTCGACTCATAAATAGGTATAGTTCGACTACTCTGTTGGATCAACGGAAATTTAATCTCTTAAGCCATTAAGTTCTCGCGACACGTATACCGTTAACGGAAGGTGATCTCTAAGCGTGCCCAAACAAGATTATTAACAAACTTGCGTTTTTAGAAGAAACATTGCCCATACTTTTAAAAAATATTCCTTTAAATATTCTTCAGGTACCATTCATTCTTCTATCCATTTCAGTTCATTCTGTACGCACCGTAAGAGAACTTCTGAATAATACGAATCGCTGGGTATGACGTATTTTACACATATTTTGGCAGGCTCGTTCACCCGATCTAACTCCTCTTGATTTTTTTTGCGGGGAACACTCAAAGATAATTTATAGCGTGATCAACCGACTACATCAGACAACATGAAAGAAAGAATAATTAGGTCTTGTAACGATTACATCCGAGACGCGAGGCTCCCTGCAACTCGTGCGCCGCGACCGTCGCGAGATGGCCACCGCGACGAGGCCACATTTCCCGCTAATGGAAGGGTTCTGCAATATATATATATATATATATCTATTCGAAAAATATACCTTACTTTTACCTACTACAAACATGTTGCTCACTCGCGGTCGAAGAACCCTAGACAACCGACTAAGCTGGCCTTTCTCCCATCACCAGTCGTGTTACAACCTTGTAGATTAAATTGAACAGAAACAATTGATAGTGCAATTGATTGTCTTGCAAAACGTTTAAATGTTTGATAATGATAATTGATTATTATTATTTATTAAAAAAATAAAAGTCCCTAGGCTATTCAAGTCCATGGGACCGAGTACATAGGAACATACTTGTTATATTAGGTTACACATATTGCTTTGGTAACGTCAGGCATTATCGTTAAATTAACCTTAACCTATATATGTTATTGCACAGAATACGAGTTGCACTTAACCCTATTGTTTACTAGCTAATGACATTCAGTCTTGTACCGATAACTGATAATTAATTAATTGGTTGGTGGTTAGGTCGGGTGTTTGTGGTGCCACCTAGCGGCTCCGATCGATAAGCGGCACTTATATCTTTTGAACCATTGATCCTCCAGGATCGATACTTGGATTTCTCGCATCTTCTCGTCCAAATCTACCGGATAACATAGCAAAAAGGCAATAATTTATAGGAGAAACGCAACAATTTCTGGTTACGCAAAGAAAAGTTTACCCACGGTGCTTACTGGAGGGGAACAGTTTTGCTTCGATCGAGGCAAATGTGCCCAGCACTGTAATAGAGCAATGACTTAGTTTCAGTGTTAAACTAAATCCTTACTGAGCTGTACAATAAATCATGTTATAAATACATATATATATATATATATATAATATTACATTAAACTATTTCTCCATGGAAAGTATTTAAGTACTAAAGAATTAACATAATAGATAATCGAAGTTCTATCGTATCGGTGTTTAGGCAGAGTAAACGTGACGAGTTTAATGACATATACATTTTATTGCGAATCACGACACGATATGTCAATTTGCCAGGCCAGTCTAGGCCCTCGATTATCTCCGCTTCGGTATTCGACGAATACACTTAACAATAACTATTATAATTTCTCTTATAATAAATTTTTCCTTTTCTTCTGATTCTTCTCATAATTCGCGTGACGAAAATATTGTTTCGGCTTGTCCACGAAATGACGTAGAGAGAAGTAGAGGGTGAGGGGGAAATGTGTGTTTGTACAGATCTATCGTATATTAGCATTGAGGTAAGTCAACAAAATATCACTTTTTGCATCTGGTAGTCTATTATATTCGCGTTAACAATCAATTCGCGCCGGTACAACATACTCGCTGAGTTTTGAGACTCGACACACCACCGTCGGTAGTAACAACAATCATTAAATTACAACATTCCCCCGGTTACGTTCGCTTTTACCTAACACTGAACACGTCCAACGTCCATAAACAGGTTACCTCAACAGTTTTAACCGGAACAGCCGTGAACCAGAGTCGCCAGATTAACACTTCTTTCCCCACTCTACTTTCCCCTTCCACGACGCTATTCCCGCTCACGTGACGCGTAACGTAGAGAGGGGGTAACTTTTTCCCCTCAATTCGTGTTCCCTCCCCTCATCTGGCGACTCTGCTGTGAACAGACCTTCCGGATGACCTGTTCAGTGCTTCACATACTCGCATGGGTAATGGCGGGCTCGTCTATACCAATTTACAGACCAACTGCCGATAATAAAACATTAATAAAATGATCCGTCGTCGAAGGCTCAAATACAAAAATCTTGGTATTGACCTACCTTTGGTCAAAATTTCATTTTATCATTAACATACGAACCACAACAGGAAATATGACAGTCTTAAAATCCAGCCGATTCGTCTTAGGTACTCGGAATTTGAAAAACATTGATTACCCATGCTTCGGGACGATCATCCAACCAGAATCTCGAGTGCTCGCACCACAGACGGGTACTTTCCGAATACCCTGTGTTCGATATTCACGCGATCAATTGCCACCGTTCCTCTCCTATTCTAGCTAAGCGCTGCTTAACATTAGTCCATAATCTGGTATCATCACCATTGTACTACGTCTGGTAAAAAATTAATAAACGCCAGGGCAAATAATTGTTCGCCAACAACTTTCATTCCGAAAGATACACTGTGTGTTCGTTCGTTTGCATGCGCTCGATTCTGCATTGATTTCCGCGCTCTTACAACTACGCTTGCCATTAAATAGCACTTACTTGCTGAACGTGTCGGCCTCGTTAATGATATCGTTATCGAGCAATTATTAACTTCCGCCGCGGCGACGATATGTGCATTAAGGAAAATTATTTCACTCTATCACTTGCGATTTTAACGCTTCTCTGTTTTCTTTTTCTATTGTAGACAAAGCAGGACACGTTTGATCGATTAAACTTTCGGACATATATATATATATATATATATATATATATATATATATATACATGTGTGTGTGTATATGTATGCAGGGTGATCAACTTGCACATCTTGAATGTTTCCGTTATTTGTAATAATATGAAGATATACAGGGAGTCCCAAAAATGTTGTAATTCCTTGAGAGAGTAATGCAACACTCTTTTGACTTGCATATTCAAATACAACACGTTACGATACAAAAATTCAAGGTTACCTTCACATCTTGATTAAATATTAACACACGAAGAAACTAATGACCACATTGCATGTCTTACTGATATAAAGGTACTTATGTTTGAAACTTCTTGTTACGCAACGAGTAGGTTACGAGTCAATTTAGGTGATACAGTTAAGTGACTCACCCAGTACATTTATTCTGACTCACAGTCCCAAAAGTGTACTTCCTTAAAACCGGTGATTCTTGAGGTGATTTCGAGAATGTTTTGCCTTTGAGAAAATGTTCTCCGCGGCTATGTTAAGGAGTTATTAAAGGAAAACAGGGGCCAATCGGAGCGCGGTCACTGTGGACGGATTCCCGGTCGACCAATGTAGCCGCGCTATGATTGGCTCGTGCTTTTCGTTAATAACTCATTAACAAAACCGCGGAGAACATCGCAGAGGAAAACGTTACTCCAAATGACGTAAAGAATCAGTTCTTTCAAGGAACTACAACATTTTGAGACTCCCTGTACACAAAAGTTGCATGGTATAGAGGAGCGAAATAGTGTGATGCAAACATTTTTTATGCATTTAAAGGCGTTTCGGAGATTTCAAGACTACATTGATTTCTTTAAACGGGGAGACCTACTTTTTGAATCATGGATCGATAGAGAGTATTGAATATGTATCGCTACAGGTACGATACAGAGGTTTCTTGAACGTAGATTCTATGATGGTCTACCAGATACGTCAGAAAATTTTTAATCAAAATATCAAAAAAAAACGAATGCCCACTCTGAAGAAACCCAAAAGGGTTTTCTTATGCTACATGAGCAATGCCTTCCCCTTGGGGTAAATGGAAAAATTAAAGAAATAAATAAATTCCAAGGTTGCAAAGAATAAAACTTTAGTGGGCCAAGTATTGCGCGACAGTAACAAATTGTGAACAACCAAGTTTTTAGTTGTAGCAACGTTTCTAACGTCTGTAAGACGTACGATATTTAAATGCTGATAAACATTGGTTGGGCCAATGTATTATTATCATACGTAAAGTTCTTGTTAATTAACCTACTATAATAATTATTGGCCCAACTTTGAATATTTTTCGCAAATTGACATAGATATACGTCGTAGACTCCATGTTGAAGATTCGTAGATAAACCACCAACTAACCTAACCAACCGTTGGCCAACCATAAATGCTAGTAGGGTAGGTCTTTCTAATTCAAGAAACGAAAGTGACCTTGAAACCTCCGAAATGCTTGATGCGAAAATACTTCATTTGTGTATATCGTTTGTTTACATTGTTACAAGTAACGAAAATATTGACGGTGTGCAAGCTGCGTGGACCACCCTGAATATAGCAATCAAGCTGCAGCAGCTTATCGATATAATCGAAAGTTAACCCTTTGTAGCGTTACCCAGCCAGCAAAATCTGTTCGAGCAGATTAATACCAAATGTCTTCAATCATACTTTGCGAGTAAAATGCAGTCATTTGATGAACATTGCATGTTTGAAACAGGATTTGGTCCTTGTTTGCTCTGAATCTGCAGACCAAAATCTGTCGCCAAATACCGAGCCTAATGCCGAAACAGATGGTTCGGTGTTCGGCTACAAAGTTTGGTGGAAAAATTCCATGCCATATGGAGGTCGAATTGAGACCAAACGTTGGCCTACCTTGGCCGCGTCATAGAGGGCATGTCGGTCGCTCTAAGAGCGGACCTAACCTTGCTCTAAGAGTAAATATCGAGGAAAATCGGATTAGACCTTGCCGTAGGAGGTAAAATCGAATTCCATTTAAACTTCTAAATTATATAATGTTAAGTTGTATGCATTTTCAGTAATTTAAATGTGTGCAAGTCTTAAAATAATGCCAATAACGATTTTGTCCGATATTTATCTGAAAGATGAGGTTAGGTTGGCTCTTATTATATATAAATTTGGTGCCAAATTCATACGAAATCAAGAGCAGACTGCTTACTGGGTAAAGCGGGCGAAGCGTCGGAAAGCTGAGGCGTTAGAACGGGAACGAATGCGCGTCGTCGTTCAGTTGAATCGCGTTTGCCAATTAGAGCTCGCAAAGGGTTAATCGAATATGATAGAACGGAATAGAAAACCTGAGACGTTTCTGCGATTCCTTACGAGCTAGACGTCTGTCCTGTCGAATCCTATGCGTGGTCCGTCGAAACAACGAAAACCAACCGTGGAGAACCAAGTGGAAAACTATAATAGCTATGTCGACAACACACCGGAAACTTTGTAAAGTATAGTCGTGTGTCCGTTCTCGGAGCAGAATTGGGGAACAACGAGATATATATTACGTGCTGTTCAAAACGCTACTTGACCATCGAAACATCATCTCATGCTAACCGGAACCATTCTGGACTCCGCTCAAAAAAAAAAAAAAAATAAAAGATCAACCAGAACGACACTAACGAATAATTAATATAATAAGGCGAGAAAAATCAAACAGTCCGGGGGCAACGGCATACAAAATTCGGTTACACACACTGACACGTAAATACAGAGGGGGTAATCTTGACACTTGCATCGTAAAATATCGATCATACACCATTCAGTATGCGCAAAATGTTCGTCAATAGCGAGATAAAATGTGTAATATAGAGCGTGTCGTACATAGGTACCGGACATCTCGGCGCAAGTAACATCGAGTTCTCAACAGACAGAAATGTACATCAATATCAACGATCTCATTTGATCCTGATTAATATGCAAGCATTTGGATATCTATATATGAGTTTTCGTGTAGAGAAGCGGTACTAAAGAGTATCGATCGAAAACCCCCCCCAAGCAGTTTCGATCTTTGACGAACGAATGTGACGCCGCCGGCTGTCGTTCACGTTCTCGGGAGAGTCGTTCAACGAATTGACTTTTTTTTTTTTAAAACGTCGCAGCTCGAGGTCAGAGATTCTAGACAACACTTTCTCTAGGGTATTGACTGTTGTTGGTTCGTCAAGTCCGAATCATGCGAGATCGAGTTGCTTAAGATTCGTCTCTCAGCACATCCGCCGTTACTTCGCATGGTACTCGTATCGGTAGCATTACGTGGATTCTTTCCAGCTGCGAGGCCAGACTCAGAAATGAGATTTGCCCGTGTCACATGCTGATTCCGTTTGACGTTGCTGTGCCCCTGCCACCCCTGCGCTCTTTGGAATCGCTTTCATCTCGCAGAAATGCTCAAGAAGAACAAAAATACCAAAGAATGAGCTGGTTAGAATTTCTTTACTGTAACATCTGTTACGGTAAATATAATAAAACGGTGATTATGTATAATTGCCGGTTATATATACACGTATAATATAATCACCACTAAATTTGGTAAATGTGACGAATACACTACGGATCTTTATGCAAAATCAAAATTGTCTGCATCGATTGCAAGAAATAGAAACTAAATTGAATGTTATTTCTTCGCTTACCGAAACCAACCACGGTGGGTCAAATGACCCATTTTTGATTTTTGATTTGACAATTATTGAAATTGTAAAGATGTTTTCATGGGAATTTATTGAATATATTTTTTGACTCCAATATATATTAGAGTAAAAATGGCACAAAATATAAATAAATTTAATCTTGTTATTTTTATAATACTGTACGCATCAGTCACTTTCGATAGGTTTAGTGTCAATAGAGGAGAAATCATATATTGACATCTTCAATTTTTAAAATTTTTCAACAATTATGAATTTCATCTTCTCAATTTTGCTATAAATGCATAAAAATCAGCAGTCCAATGATGAATTATTGAATATTTGTCAAATTAACCGACGAATTTATATAATTCCCAGCTCGTAATGGCGAATGTGATAAAAGTCCATAACTTATATAATATAATCTGTGGTTGCCAGGAAAAACGCCGCATGTCACAATTTCAAAAAATTGGAGTTTATGCATTAATTGAACATTATAGAAAAAAGTCATGAAAATAAATTCGAAAGCCTCAAAAAAACATTGCAATTTAGCCGATGTACTATGTCAAAGCGTTAGTGAGACAATCACAGAAATAAAGTCTGCTTTACAATTATTTTCTTTACTTATATCTTTCATTTGACAAGACATGTCAGTCTCTTATTTAAATTTCGTTCAGGCTACATCCGTGTGACTTAAAATAACGATTTATTGAATTTTTAATTGTAAATTATCAAATATACTGACTACTGGCTCAAACAGTCAAGATATTTATCACATTCGCTGTTACGAGTTGGGAATTATATAAACTTGCCGGTTAATTTGATAAATATTCAATTATCTATCACTAGACTGCAAATCTTTATACAATTATGGCTTCTGAAAACATTCAAAAAATGCTAGAATATAAAATACGACAGAGGTTAGTACGATTTTCATTTATTTCAGATCTATAGGAGCGACTACCACGGAAAATAATATTTCATCTGATTCGAGTTCCTTAAAATTTGTCTAGAAAAATTGCATAAACATCCGCAGTCTATTTATCACATTTATCAAATTTTTAGTGGTGATTCGACATAATAACTAGACTGCGGATGTTTATGCAAGTTTCAATTTTTGTATATAAATTTTAAGAAAGTGGTACCAAATAAAATTCTATTTATATCGCTGTAATAGCATTTGTAGATCCAAAATAAATAAAAATCGTATTAAATTCTGTTGAATTTAATACACCTGTATTTTTAAAAAATTTTATAATCCATAAATGCATTAAGATCCGCAGTCTAATAATAACCGGCGATTACACATAACCACCGGATTAATCAGATTTACTGTAACATCTCTAATTTTCGACTTGAGCCTCAGTTTCTCCGAGGAGCGCAACAGCGACTAGAAGAGCCACCCGCTAACGACAAAGCTGGGGCTCGATAATATGTAGGATGGTTGCGAGAAATTAATAGAGTGGAGTCAGAAACGCGTAGCCTCGCAGCCGCGCGTGCGACAATGAACAAATGCCGCGACACGAGCCGCATGGCTTGCCAGAGAAACACCGGTTAGCTCGCTTTATCATTGCAAGCACCGAAGCTTGTTTGGCAAGAAGCTTCGCCAGGAAGCCTCTCTGTGAGGACATGCGCGTTCAACTTGCCACCGTGCCAGCCAGACGATCCACACAGATCGTCTTGAGTCGCGTGATCGAAAGCTCGTTTCGACGAGCACTCGAGCGAGTCGACGTCGCCTTCTTGCGATCGAGTTGCTCGTTTTCAGTGTGTCCAGAGAATGAGAGAGCGAGAGAGAGCGAGAGACAAATTCCACGGGCGCGTTTCAAAGCCTGAAAGCTATGCTGAGACCCGTTGTTCGCACGGGTGGCGTGGCACGTTCGAAGCTGAAGGCCCACGTTTGTGCTTTATTAGTTCGATCTGCCTCGCGTTGCATTCGTCGGGGTGGAAGGTTTCGTGTTCGGGTCACTGTGTTTCAAGCCGGGACTTTCGGGCGGGAAACAGACTTCCTTTTCAATCACAAAACTTTCATAGAAATGTCCTCTTTAAGGGACTCTTTGGAAACTTGAAGATTTTCAGATTCACTTGGGAATCGTAGCGCTAAAGTGACAGCAATCCGATTTTTCGCTTTTACTTTGGAAGACTGTTTCGTCTCGAAACGACGGCTACGAACATGGAGCTCTACGTTTGTCGCAAGAGTACTAGTATCCATGCAAGTGTCATGCAAGGTGTTGCTGCACGGAGACGTAAACGTCGCGGACAGAGGAATATTCGTCTTGTGTTATATTTTAGGTAAGAGAAGGATTGGAACAATGCGAAAATAGTTTTGTAGAGTTCGATTCGAAGGTATTCTGGCTTGAATCTAGTTCAAATTTTCCTCTGTCGCCGCTTTAAACACACTATAACGAAGGTGCTACAATCCATGCACTCAGAGTAGCTCCTTTCTACTTGTGAACACACTCCTGCTAAATATGTGATTGTAGAACTCGCTAACACTACTGTCGCACACCGACGCTCAGGCGCACTGTCGAAAGATCTGTTTACAATCATGATTTTGTAGGCGTTGGACAATTTCCTGTTCCTTCGAACTGAGAATTTCATGTTATTAATTGATTTTTTAGATGAGAAACAACATTGTTATCTTCCATAATTTGGACAAATTTAGTAAATCAAATTCTTAAAAAGGATCTACGGTAAATGTCACCGCCGAGAGGTGTTAACAAGTTATGAACAAAAAAGTTTCAAAAATATACCAATGGAATTGGAAGATTTCGATAAATAATTGCCATATCAAATAAATAATTGCAACGATCGCGATGAACATGTTAACACTTTACCTACCGAAAGCCTATTAATAGGATTTTCAATAATTGTGCTGTGCCAAAAGAAAGTATAGAAATTTTCTTTTACATTACAATCTTAAATGAAACTATTGGATGACGTTATCGAGGACGACTTGTTAGTTCGCAATGAAAATTTCTGTTGCTATCGAAGGTTCCATTAAAAAGTGTTTAGCCATGTGTCATAGATTTTTCAAAATTATCCGATAATCACCGGTCGGTAATGTGTTAATATTAATTTCACGTATGTTTTACGCGATCTTTCGACGGGCACGTGGGCGAGTGAACTCGAAACGTAGAACACGAAAATGCTGTTGTCGGTGCTCGCTGATTGCCGTCGACGTCACTAATGGCGTTGATGTCGATATCGACCGAAACAATGCGGTCTGACCGTTGATTACCATAAGCCGAGTGGTACCTTTCCCGTTTTTCCCCCGTTTCGCTCTCTTGGAGTGCAATATGCGCAAAACACCGGTGTCCCATTAAAATGGCGAACGATTAACCCTTAGCACTCGAATGGTGGCTCTGAGGCGCCACTAAAAATTGCTATACCATTATTCAAAATATTTAGGTATCGTACACAAACATTTAGGTATCGTACGAGGTATTATACCAATTTCATATCCACAAAATTTCAAAAATCATAGGGAATGGAAATATTTTAGCTAGGAAGAAATGTTTAATTTTCTCAGTTAAAATAGCTCCGAGTGCAAAGGGTTAACGTTGACAAGACGTTGCAGTGACGAAGAACAATGAACGGTATCGCAACACCGAGAGAAAGAGAGACTTCTAACGAGATACATAGAATAGTAAAAAGGCAAATAGCAAAAGGTTTCGATCGAACTAGAATAAAAAATTTGTGCATAGACGTCGAATGTCGTTTTAGAAATTAGCGCTACCTCGTCGATGCTACGTTTAGTAAACGAGTATTTATAATGTTACAATGTTCATATTAAAATCCTTGCGATTCTAATACTTTGAAAGCAGCAGATCGCCATCGTCAACGCTTATTCGTACTTTTCGATAATACAAACGCACGGCGTATCAAATTTCGACTAGTCCAATGCTACCAGCGTTTTAAAGTTACGAAAATGGCACCCGAATGCCGGCCCAACAATCGACTTCTATGCATCGGAGCGACTGTTCTCGACCTCTTAGTCGCGTCTCTTTGTGTCCACACTCGGTTATCCTTCGTCACTACGAATAATTTCCACAAAATGGTTCGGCACTCCCAGCGCCTGGCTAATGTGAGACTTCGTACACAACTAAAGACTTTCCTAGGACTTGCAATGATCGAACAACATTCTGCGAGTGTTTATTATACCTATGCGCGTAGTTTCGTGTTCTATGATGGCCTGGAAACGTGGCGGAACTGGTACGGAACGAGGTGGTTAAGCGGGTGAGAACTCTACTGACGATACATTCCAATCAGTATGATGCTTGATCTAGGTATCCAGGGTACCTCTATCCGATGAAGCTACGGCCAAAGTGATCACGCAGATGCATAATGCGAATCAGAAAAGGTTGCTCCGAAGATGCAATGAATGCAAGTAATGAAAGAATCAAAAATAATGTCGTAAAAACTAGAGATCACGGTTCTGGACGTGTATTGAGGATACACGTATTCGTGTGTTCACGTGTACTAATATATATCCGCATTTTAATCCGTGTACTTCTTTATACACGAGTACTAAAGTAAACGTGTACACGTGTATATATTTTTGATACACGTGTATTATCCGTGCATTCGATACAAGGCTCGATGTTATCTTTTGCCAGAAAATGTAAACACTTTGATTTTTCTTCATCAAAATAAACAGTTAATTGATTGAGGTTTGTTAACAGAAATTATACTGTTCGTTCATCGTCACAACCTATCACGTTAACGCTTGTATCAAAATGCACGTGGATCAAAATACACGGATAATACACGTTTACCCGTATATTCGAGTTCACAGTTGTACGCGTATTATCCGTATAATTTGATACACGTGTGTTTGTGTATTAAATTGTATCCGGAGTTCTGCTCGAATTATATTAATTAGTTTATCTTCAATACACGCGAAATGGGTATCTCTAGTAAAAACCATGCAGAATCACTTTGCCAAAAGAAACTTGTAAACGTAGTGGCAGAACTTCCTAACGGTTCAATCTTGACACAGCTTTCGCTACGAATTTTGAGTCGAACTCGCGACAAGATTTCGTTTGAATCGCGTTCATCGGGGAAAGGGATTCGTTTAGTTTAGCCCCTAGCAGCTCGTTGCGCAAAGGTTGACCGTTGACACCGCGAGGGGCTAACGTGCTATTAGCTTCGTGCAAGACAGATGAGAGTCTGAGAAACGAATATCACATCGTGGGTGCATGTTCTGACGGGGACAAACTGAAATTCTTTTCCAGTGCACGTATCACGAACTCATTGCAGCAATGCCGAACGGTGTTCTCCTAGGTAGCGACCAAACAAAAGGTAAAATCGTGACAGTGATCGAGAGTCGGATGATTTGTCTACACAGAACACGGTTGGGATTTCTTGCTACATTCTATGCCTGAGAATGAGAGAAATAGAGAGACAGAGAGAGAGAGAGAGAGAGAGAGAGAGAGAGAGAGAGAGAGAGAGAGAGAAAGAGAAAGAGAGTAAGAATTTGTGTGTCGGAACGAGCGATGCGCAAAGTGCGAGCTCTTCGAAAGAGAAGAAGAAAAGTCCGATCAATGTTCTTATCTTCTTTTAACCCCTTGCCGTATCATTTTCTTTACCGTTACAGCGATTAAGAAAAAGAATTATTTTATTTATTTTAATGCTTAAATACTGATTACAAACAAATCAAATTCTTCTTAAATGAAAGAAAAAAGCGCATTCATATTTATTATATCACGGCGAGCGTGACTCGTTAAAATATGGCAAGGGATTAAACTACACTTTTCTAATCGGGTTTACTTCGTTGGTGATTGATTCTCATCCTCTTTGAAGTTCGCGGCATTTTGCCTATAACGTTCTATTATCGTAGAAAGAAAGTACAGTTTTCTTTCGTTATAAGTCGTATTCGACGAATGAGGCTTCACTTTGTTCTTCGGTGGGCCGAGATGTAGCGGGAAACTACAAAGTAGTCGACCGGGTACCGATTGTATGAATAATTTTGACATACAGCGGATGGCTTTGGTGAACGGCTCTTTCGACGTATTGCGAACGAAGGTACCTGTTCACTTTGTTCCCGAGTAAGTCTAGAGATAAAGTTGTCGACTGAGCAGCAATATCTATCGTTGGAAAAGGTGGAATATGACGTACCCTTTCGAAAGAAGAAGAGGGAGTAGAGATTTTGTGTTGTTGCGAAGAGAGCATCGTCGTCTTATATCGAAAGAAAACTGTAGTTCGTTTGATTCGAGTTGAAAGTGCATCCGAGTGCTGGGGATCGCTCTTCCCGACGGGGAGTTCGTGTCGCCGACTAAAAACTAAACGTCTATGTGGATATGATCGGAACCACTGCGGGTGAATCGAGTAAATCAGTGTTATACAACATGACCATTGCAACGTTCTACAAAGCAAGCTGGGACCCCTAAAATGGCCGAGCGTAGTACAAGGATGGTCGACAGGATCATCAGGAGAACGGGATTCGAACACGAGGTCGGGGAGACACGATTGCACATATCCTCCTCACAGAAGCACATGTGACCAGTGCCGGTTCTTTCCATCATGCACACGTGGTCCACCATGAACAAATTTATTTGTAGCTGCGAAGTGCAGGTCCGTCTCACACTTTCGTACACTGCAAACAGAAAAGAAGCCATCTTCAGAATTCTGGATTACGAAATAGGGATTATAACCAGTGAGCAATCTGCTCTTGATTTCGCATGGAATTTTAGCAACAAACTTTCTAGCCAAATACCGAACCATTCGTTTTCACATTAGGTCCGATAGTTTGTTGACAAAATTCCATGCCAAATGCAGGTCAAATCGAGGGCGGGATCTGTCCTCGTTATAGAGGCAGATTGGTCGCACTAAGAGCGAACCTCACCTTGCTTTCAGAGTAAATATTACACAAACTCGTTATTGTGATTATTTTAAGACTGGTAAGTATTTAAATTACTGAAAATGCACACTACTTAACATTATATAATTTACAAATCTAAATAGAATTCTAGTTTCCCTCCAATACTCTTAGTGCGATCGATCTGCCCTCTATGACGAGACCAAGGCAGGCCAAGTGTTTGGTCTCAATTTGACCTCCATTTGGCACCAAACTTTGTAGCCAAATACCGAACCACCTGTTTTTGGTGACAGGTTTTGGTCTACAGATTCAGAGCGAACAAGGATCAAATCCAGTTCCAATAAAATCGCTAGATGCCAGATCAATCTAGGGGGCTATTTGCCTCAAAAGTCCTACTTTTACGTTTACGACGTGTAATTCTCATTAAGTATCGTCTGTCTAGGAGACACAGTCCTTAACTTTGGTGATCGGACGAGAACCGGTTTTTGCAGCGAGGCAATGGTTGTTGACTCAATTATTTAACTATAGTCTTTCTATTGCGAAATTTTCTTACATTTAATCTATTCGAGGTATCAAATCCCTTGTACCTATAGCACAACCTCTAATGTTCTTAAGGATTATAGTGTAAGCTGTCTTTTGATGTCTTCTTTATCTAATCATTAGTTAATAGACTTTTGCCGAGTACCATAGAATGCTTCAGGCTACGTACTTCAAAACCACTGCGGACAATAACTAAATTTTTGTAAGTAGAAGGACGTGCTAATTTTTTATCTTATCACACTCAGCAACGTTTTTCTTCATTTTCATAATTTAAGTATCAGTAAGAGAATGAAAATTTTTCGTGAATGGGATATTTAGGGTTCAAATGCATTTCGAATCCACTGCAAATATTTATTTCGTGCTTTACTGATCCTAATAAATACGGAGTAATATTATAATATTTTTAAATTCATAGCTAAAAACAAAACGTGTCCCAAACGTTACGACAGTCCCTTAATCGTACATGTGTCGAACAAAATAGATATGTAACACGATTTCAGAAACACCCTGTATACGTAGCTGTACAAAGGATTAGCCGCTCGAGGGTTAAACGTATCGACATTGAAAAATTGCGTCGGACACACACCTGATTTCGCGTTGCGAACCATTTTCACGCAGCAGCCATTACAGCTCACCAGGGGCGGTCGGTCCCTCGGGAGCACGGTGTAATTGAAAGGATCCATGCATCTGAGGTCCGTCCACGAATCGCATTCGTAGCAGTAAACGGAGCGAGCTGTAAAACACCGTCACAATGAAGCCAACCATCTTTCGCAAACCCAACTTCAGATAGACAAGAGACAAGAGGCAAACTGTTTTCAAAAATTCCAGGAACACTTCGATACGCGTCGCAAATCATTTTACTTAACCCTTAGCATACTGTGGGTGGTCGTTCCGGAACCCGAACTCATATCTCTTTTTCAGTGACCATTGGAAATGTATTCATTAGCATTGTTCAATTGTTACGAATTTCGACAAGTGAAAACAGATTTTTAAAGAATTGTCCCATGCTTTTTAGGGAAGCAACTCAAAAGCCTTGGTATCTGATGAGTAGCCAGCGGATTTTATACATTTATATTTTAACATTAGACGAATTTAAAAATATTTTTATATCATTTTCAACCTACCGAACATATTAACCTCATAACTGCGGAATTTAGTTTCAAAAATCCCCACGCCATTTTCAATCTTTGTAGGCAAATTTTAATAAAGTGGAATCATATAAAATGTTACTTTCAGTGGTGGTAGTCTTTGTAGATCCGAATTAAAGAAAAATCGTACTAAATTTTGTAGAATTTTCTAGTTAAATTACAGTCTTTTATAGTACGGCTACAAACATTCGTCAAAATTTGCTCGAAGCTGGTTTGGCTAACAGGGAACATATAAACAAATATTCTCGAAAAGCAAAATACACAATTTTTCGGTAATACTTTCATTAAAACTTGAGTAAACTTCAGCAAAATCACAGGAAGAACAAAGAAGGAAGTGGCTTAAATGAAATTAGAATAATAAATAAAAGCTTGTTTGGTTGAGTATGCTAAGGGTTAACTCGCGAGTCTTATTCACATTAACTGACAATTAGAATTGCAAGAATTTTTGTAGCTATGTATAATCTATGACTATTATCGTTGGAACTAAAGAAGAAAGAATATCGAAATTCGCAAATAGAATGGACAACGACAGATTTGTCTCTGAAGACGCAGGCCCATGCTGTCTAGTGTTGACATACAACGTTGACAACAAGGACACTGAAGAGGAGAAGCTGGTTTGATCACTCACTCTGGCACTCTGCGCGACAGACGGTGGCAACCACGAGTACAATTGCCGCTGAAACGAAACATCGGTGATTATTTTAGACGATGACAAAAAGATCGGTAACTGCGAACAGCTACGAAACGATAATTCTGAACAACATAAAACGGGTGCACAACGCTAGGACTACCACTATTGTTCCTACTGCTACGGTCTTTGCTATCGTCGTGAGTTTACTTTACTGGCAGCTAGTAACATCAGAAATGTGGATTTCATCGGTCCATCGAATTTAATAAATCGATTCCAAATGGATTTAGTTAGTCTTATCATTACGAATTATTTTACACGATTTATGTCTACCGTTTTCCAATGCCCTCGATAGTTATTCTTTGATCGAACCTTCTTCTCAATTAAAGATTCTATCTTGTGATTCGATATCAATTAAATGTCTACATACAGTGTTCACTCGATAAATGTCCAAAATATCTGACCTATAATTGTCCCAGAACTATTTTCATTAGGGGGGTCGCAAAGTTCGCGAGGCCACGTTTTCCGAGGAGTATAAACATATGTACATCCGGTAAAGTCCCGATCCAAGCGCGACAGAGGTGACCGTTCCAAGTCACTTTCCCTACCCCATCCACTGCCGCGTAATTCGACACCGTGTTGGGTATACCGGTGTGAACCACTACTAATACACTTACAAAACTTCTTTATTTATAATTATTTTTTTACGAGACTTTTGTCAACTTATTTGTGGAATTTTTCTGATTAAAATGACACCAAACACGATACAATTTCAACTGTATTTATGAGCAACTTTAAAAATCTCAAAACTTATTGTATCGTTTAAAATACCAATGCGACGCTATCTTTTTTCATTTTAATTACCCTCTTATACAACCTTTCTCAAGATGTTCGTCACATTTTTCTGATTAAAATGAGTCGTTGAAAAACCTCCAACAGGCTGTAGCTCCGTTAATTTCCAAAATTCTAGTGTAATTCTTTGAGAACATATTTTCGAGATAAATTATAAATCATGCTTGACACGTTCGGCGCGCTCGACGCGGCCACAAAAAAATAGTATCCGGTCCCGATCTATGTCACAGCACAGAACCGAGAATCGGCTTAGATTGCGACTTTACTGTATTTCCTGGCCGGACCCATGTTTTGGACAATTATCGAGTAAACACTGTATTTAAGTAAATAAAAATTTGCAGACACTTCTTCGTTTCACTGTATTTTCGGTCGTCTCGTGCGGATGAGAATAATTCAATTGTGTCGAGATTTGTAATGTGCTAACACTTGGCATAAATATTATAAAATAGATAAATATTTGATAACCTATGGTTAAAACTGGGTTTTTCGAGTTACGAAATAACAGCGGTGCAAACATGTTTTCTCACATAACATACGCTCTTCACACAGCTATACATATAACCAAATTAATGAAACTTTCAGTATCAAAGTTCGAAGGATGTTTCTCGTGATCCAGAATTCCATTTCAAAATTATTCGAATGTATTTTGCACGAAGACTATATCAGAGAATTTTCGAAGCTCCTCGATAATCGATATTCCCCAGGCAAATACCCTTTTATGCTATTTTCATACCTTCCAGCACGCAGCGTATCTTTGTTGTGGCATGTGTGGGAAATATTGTTGTTAATAAGAAAATGACAGTCGATAGTTTCGAGCTTTATCTGTGTTAGCAATTTTAGAAATTTGTTCGTACGTACCTCGTACACAGCGTGCCTAATAACGTAATCGATACTTAGAAGGAACTATATACAAGCAGTCTACGAGTATGCACGAATTATGTGTCGCTGACGATAAAAATTCTCGTCGATTTTACCGGAATAAGGGCGTTCAAAATCAATTTTTTTATTGGAATTAAGATTGTAATAGTGCATCTGCATAATCTTGCTCTAATATTACCACTAACTATGCCGGGTACAAAATGTATCGGATATATATTGTTTTATAAAAATTACAAGGCTGAATTTATTTAGATGTTTCACAATTGTTATAATAGTGCGTGCTCGAATAGAGAAATTAATTGAATAATTTCTAATGGAAGCATCTTTATAATTTCAATAATTAAAAAATATACAATGTGAAAGCGGTCATTTGACCGGACACGGTACGGTTACCGTTAAAAATGATATTTGTGTGATATCAATTTTATTAGAAAAACGCCACCCTAAAAGAAAGAAGTTTTACTATTTCAATATCTTGAAATACATGTTCAGCAGATACGCCCTTATTCCAAATGACTCCTCAATTATTATTTCGAAAGGGAAGGGGGGAGACGTAGATTCTAGATAATTTTCAATTTGCACGGTTCATCGGACTTCCGAACCGCAGGAACTCCTTACATCTGTCGCACTCTACTATGGACGAAAGTATACGTAACTATAATTTCTACTATAATTTATAATTATGTTATCAGACTGAAAAATTTTATAAACGATTTGAAAATAAAACACGCGACAGATTTATAAATCAATGACATAGTCACTACTATTTTCTATAATTGCTCCACAACGTTTAAATGTGAGCATTTGAAAAAACGTTCTCTAGAAAAGGTAAAAATAAGACCATAAAAAATGTGAAATTGTTCACATGATTGTACACTTGCTCTATAATGCATTAAATTGCATGGGGGAGAGTTTTATTACTATTTAGATACCTTCTTCGATACAATAAAAATGTATAAAGGAACTTCTCTTGGCTTTTTAATAAAGAAATTAATCCCTCTGCATTACGTACATTAAAGTGAAGGAGGAGCTTATTACTGCGACACAAAAAACACTAGGAATGTTCCTAATACTGCGGTATGAATTGCAACTACGGCGAGAAACGAGGTTCGTTTCAGCCTAACGTTTTAGGTTGAGTACCTATTGCGAAAGTCAATAATGCAGTTCTATGAACATGTATAGCGCATTAACATTTCACATATTGGAAATCTGTTCACACTTTACCTATGGGAAGTCTATTAACAGTATTTTTAATGATTTTGACATATTAAAAAGCAGCTTAAAAATCTCCTGTTAATTTTCTCCTGTTAATTATCTCGTGATTAATTATTTTAAAAGAGATGGTTCAAGTATTTTACTAGATATGAAAATTTACCAAAAGATCCTGTTAAAAAAATGCGAAACAATTGCCGATAAATGTAATAATGTATCTCCGCTTAAACCCGTGCATAAGTTTTCTATAGTTGTGCTCGTATGTAGGTGCAACGTGTTTGGGGGACTCCTTCAAAAATACCATAGATCAAATACAAATAATAAGAATATTCACTCGAAAAATATTTCTTTAGAAATCACTATACCGTATGGAGCGCGACCGATCTCGGAACTCACCCACTATAAAATAATTCGTCTCCATGTTGTCCCTGGCGATTTCTTCTCACTTTTCATCCAGTGTCATGACGTGCGACGAATTCATCATCGAAGCAAGAACGCTCACCGGATGCAAGTCACGCAGTTGCATTCGTTTGCCACGCGATCAACTGCAATCAGAATTAGAAAACAATTTAGTTTCAAAGTTCACTGAAATTCTTTCAACATGATTAGACTATTGTAGGTTTTGCACTTGAAATTCACCCTTTAGGAAGTCAAATTCAACCTCATGCAAATCTATTCCACATTTTTGCAATTCAATTTCACCGTTTCGCACGTTAATTTCAAATATAAAAGGGTGAAATTGATTTGCAAAAGGGTGAAATCGATTTGCAAAACGGTGCATTTGACGTACAAAACCTATAACCCTTTGCGCACGGAGGTATTTTAACACGAAAACTAAATATTTCTTCCGACCTAGAATAATTCCATTCTATATTAATTTTTTTCTTTGTATGAATATAAGATTGATACGATACCTCATACAATATTTAAATGTGCAGTAATTGATTAGAGACCAACATATTTAATAATGTAAACAATATTTTGAGTCACCGTTCGAGTGCTAAGGGTTAAAATAAATGACCTGTCTTCATCTAGTGTCTACGGACCATCTGTCTAATTATGCAAACCTAATCAGAGGACGAAGCGTGTAAAGCTGGAATAGAGTTGCCTATTTTAGAAAATCGATATTTCAAATGGATTTCTGTCTTACGTGGAGTATGATAAATGTATTCAACCGAATGTATTTCTTACGAATCGAAAAGATTTGATATGCGAAAGACACAAGAAATATTGTAAAACGTTTTATTTTTCTATTGCTTTATACCGGGTGTTTCGCGAGAAACAGAACACCTAAATCGTACCTACTTCTAAATCAGCTCCGTTAGGCTAGAAGATAGAAGAAAATATTACACAGAGAAAAGTGGTACTGTTAATAAAGGAGACACATATGGTGATATAAAAGAATGTTCTGATTGTTGTCGTTTTCAAGGTCTTTTGAAGGCCATTGATGATTTTTAAATGGCATCGTATATTTTTAACGTAAACTATGACCTTCAAACGACCTTCAGCTAGAAAATTTATGATAAAGCAACGATAACTTATAAATGTGCAACCATTTTATTTGAATCGTTGAGCAGTAACACAAACATTTAAACGTTTTCCAAGGCTATCAATTGCACTTTCAATTGTATCTGTTGAAATTGATCTACAAGATCTAATTATTGTTTCTAGCATGTTCTCTGGCGTAGTCGGTTGATCACGACACACAGCATCTTTGAGTGTAATTGATTGATTGATTCGTCATAACTTGTACCAATAATCGAATTGGCAGATATTGGTCTTTGCGGGAATTTGGAATCAGCAATACTGCGGGAAACAGCTGATTGTGAGCCAACAAAATGCCGCATGTCCCCACTCGCCGTTTCTACAATTCTATGTATCAATGTAGGGGGCGACAGGTAAAATTAATGGCCACGGAGTATAGAGGGTGGTGAAACAATAAAATGAATCGAGGTCATTCTTTAACTCTCTATATCCCGAATTTATGTTGTTAATATAAAAATCTTTCTACAACTTGAAAACAACAAATATCGTTCTGTGGATACAAATCAATAATGAATCCCTCGTTTACAAAAGAAAAATTAAATTTATTCTGTTGTGTGAAATAAGTATTGACAGTAGCGATTGTACATATAACAAAGGAGTTAAACAAGAGCATAGCAATTTTGAAAAACATTTATATATCAGTTTGTGACTTCAAAGTTGAAAAAAATATGCAATCAAATTTGTTCATCCAAATATTATTGCTTTCTTGTTTAAATTGTATATTCTCTCATCGAGAGGCTATCCTGGACAAAACAACTTTTAGGATTTCTTTAAACAGTACTACAGTAAAGTCGATATTACTGTCCAACAGTCGTATTTATGGTGGACAGTAAGGTTGGTGTGTATGATCGTATTTTTGTTACTTCAAAGGAGAGTCCGAACATAGAGAAGGACAATGAAATTCAAAGGAGAAGCCGAACATAGAGAAGGACAGAATGAAATTCAAAGGAGAAGCCGAACATAGAGAAGAACAGAATGAAATTCGAAGGAGAGTCCGAACATAGAGAAGGACAGAATGAAATTCAAAGGAGAAGCCGAACACAGAGAAGGACAGAATGTGTGTCTCTTTCTTTCCCATACGCTGTCCTTTCTTGCGACCGAAACTTGAATCGTCGATTTAACCGCTAAATACAATTGGAATTATATCGTGTTTGGTCTTATATTAATCAGAAAAATGCCAGAAATACGATAGCGAAATTTCATAAAAAAAAATAATGAAAATTAAGAAAGTTGAACATTTCGATTCATTCGAGTCAATGTGTGGTGTTTACACCGATGTACCCGAGCCGAGATCAATCATCGCCGCCAGTGGAGTGAGTAGGCACTGGACATAGAACCTGGTGTTTACCGAGGACAGTAATATCGACTTTACTGTATTCAACTTTTAGTATATATAATATATAAATTATTTTCTTTTTTTTTAAGAAAAAAAAAACGATTAAAATTGCACGAGATATATATTCTTTTGTAGAGTATAGATATTTGAAGATGGGGATAAATGATTGTAAACCGAGTTCTTTTCTTATGGCAAAGAGATTGAATGTTTACTTACGAATTTAAATAACGTATAGAATTGTTCATTCATTTTGAATATAAATCCTGTATTAATGTCGCTTGAAACCTTGACGGTATGAAATCAATAAAATTAAAAAGTTTTAAAAAGCTTGGAAAAGACCATGCGGGGTAACTTTTTAATCCTCTTACAAAGTGTCTGATCTAGTCAGCGTTACATCGATATAGCCGTCCTCATCCGACCATTCTGTCATAAAAAATGAGTTTTCAAGGATTTCAAGATAGAATATTGCACAATTTTTTTAGATCGTCTTTAACTAGGCATGACGTGAATGATGAGGCGTGATACGTTGCATGAATCTTATACAACCGTGATTACACTGACCGGACCAAGCTGCTTGAAAGCAGGCCTCGTAAATGGTGCTTTATTCATTGACGTGAATACTAAAAATTTCATTTTTACTTTCACTACTTTACTATTTTAATTTTAGGGATATTTTTGGACTGCTGTGTTGGCAGTCGAAGTGATAAATTCTAGATTAATTGTTAATTTGTATCTAAAGGATGATACTTGCTGTTCTCAAGTGACATGTCGTTGGCCTCATATGAAAATTACCTATAGAGACTTGAGAGAAGACAAATATTCCGCCAGTAAGAAAATGTCCCCATTTCGTATAACATAGGTTGTGCTGCACTATACATACTACAGCTGAAGAAGCCTGGATACTTGAAGTAACGTCTTTTGTTCTATGCAACATCGATCTGGCAAGCGAAATATGTTTGTCCATAAGCTAAAGTACCTGACGGTGAAGGCGTCGCTCGGCACTCAATCATTTAACCCTACACATACTTATTTACATGATCATTTTCAAAATACCACGCGTATTTAGCATGTTAACTGATTTTTTTATTTGTGAGACTCGGAGATATTTTAATAACTAAACATTTCTTCCCACCTAGAACATTTCCATTCCCTACGATTATTCAAATTTTATGGATATGAAATTGTTATAAACCTCGTACAATACTTAAACGTTCAGTAATTGGTTAGATCCCAACCTATTTAACAATGCAAATAATATTGTGAACAATGGTACAGTAATTTCTAGTGGCGCCTCAGAGTCACCATTCGAGTGCTAAGGGTTAAAAACTAAAATTGATTGATAAACCGCGGATTATATGCAATTATGACAAGAACAAGAAGTTGGTGCAATTAAAAATAGTAAAAAGATTAAAAGAATTTAAGGATAAGAATATATACTATTTTTAATTTCTTAAGATTATTGAAGAATGAAACTTCAATGTACAGTAATTCTTCAATCGGTGTCCAACAGTAGCTGGCGGCTGTGGAGATCAGAGTTGAGCAAAAATTTTATACAAATACAATTCTCGAATAAAGTGGGTTTTAAAACCCTTTTGGAAAAAACCCACTTAATTCGAAATTTTTATTTAGATAAACTTTTTGCTCAACTATGGTGGAGATAGCTGAACGGGACTGCAGTATGTAAATGGTTAAAGAGGATTCTCATTTGCACACGTCGATAGGGTTTCATATCCGATTCTGTATGAAGACTGTTCGTACTGAGACTTGTCTGGATTCTGTAGAGATTGATCTGTTTATCCATGCAAATATTATGAACCGACATGCAACGCGTATTTACATGTAACGCGTTCGTGACTGAATACTGTCGCGCCTAAACTGGAGCGGAGTTCGCGTGTATTGGAGCAAGCATTTGTTACAGGGAAAGTATTATAGCGCGAAACAAGGAGTAAAACAAATTGTTCTTTCCCCATATTGAAATATATACCCCCGGAGCTTTCGTTGGAAGTGCACTCAGCGTATCGAGTACATGAATAAAGGAGCTTGAGAGTGAAGAGGTTCTTCGCTAACAAAACATCTTTCTTTGAATTTTGATAAGTACACTGCAAACGAGCCGTTTGTTATCACAAAATTCAACGAGATCATATAATTAATAAAACCTGCTAAGAAATTTGGAATAAAAATGAAGTCGAAGGCTTTCAAAATGATAACAAAAAAAATTGAACAAAATATCTTCGCCCGACATGAATTGCCGTCGGTGGTGAGCGCCGCTCAAGATATTTTGCTTTCCGGTTCGAAAAAACGTCGACGTTGGAAACTTGAAAGGATGGTTTCTCAAGATAAAAGTCTGCTCTATCGCGTGGTATAGTTCGATTTTCCGCTAGACCCTTATATTTTTATATAAATTGCAAAAAAACATCCTCAAAAATGGGTGCAAAAGTGGTGTCTTTCCGTCTTTAATCATTGTTTAAACATGTTTAAACAATTATAATGTATTAATATTGAATATCACTGTATTCCAGAAAGTCTACAGAATCTTTTGCCGCGTAAGAACAATTCAATATCTTTTATAATAACATCACAATATTTGTTCAAAGTTGAAAAATATGTCTTTCTTTTAAACTCAATTTTCTCAAAAAAACGGTTTGTCTAGGAGAAAAATTAAGGACAGATTCGGAATCAGCGCGAATAACTCTATAAAAATCGCATAGTGGGAATCGACATAAAAAAAAGCTGAAATTTGTTGGACCGTGTAATAGATATACACATATTCAGCTACATTCAATATAATCAGTAAAAAAATTGTTTAAAGTTAGTATTATGAACGAACTGTCTCTCGAAATACATTTTAAATAAAACAGAAAAATCCGTTGGATCGATAGGAAGTTGTTGAGAACAAAATTGAGAAAAATTCGAAGTGTAAATATTATGATGAAGTGAAAGAATTATGAAGACGAAGATGAAAAAGTGAATAATCGCCATACCTGTTGAGATAGAGGAGGGTGTTCTTGGTCCTCGTTGCGTAGAGGAAGATTGTTCAGAGAGATCAAATTAACCGGCTGTTGAAGAAAATGCGTCGTGATTTAAATCGTCTGTTCGTCACTCTGCTACGACGAACGACAACTGTTCCGGTGTGAGCCGTTTTCACTGTCGTTTCGTTGCGATTTCATGTTTCCGCGAGGCACGTTGTGCATCGGATAAAGCAGCGACCTCTTCTCGTTCTTACGTCATCATTTTCGACGCAGCAAGCTGACGATCCTGAAAGAATTTCAAGCGAAAAAATTCGGCGGAAGTCTCTGACGGATTCCTTTCAACCCTCAAACTCTGGATCGTCTGATAGAACTCAAACGATCATCTAGCAGTGTTTCCCAATTCATAGTATCATTTTGCTCCACTTTATTTCTACTATTTTTATTGTATTTACATCGAAATTTTTATATTTTTCAAATAGTTTCCGCACGTGTATTTACTGAATAGCATTCAGTCGAAATGAAAACTAGTTACTTGTAAGTTATTCTTGTCGATGTATCCGCACAGGATGTCTCAAAATTCCTTCAACATTCGGGAATGGGAGATTCCTCAGATCATTTGAAACGACATTGTCCTTTGCATAAATGGCGTCCGTGTCTTTGTTAAGCAGTTATTAACGAAAAACACGGACCAATCAGAGCGCGGCTACAGCGAACGGAGTTCGACTCAACGACAGTTTCCGCTTAGCGTGGCGTTGCCGTTGGCCGAGCCAGAATCAATCCTCTGTAGCCGTGCTCTGATTGGTCTGTGTTTTTCGTTGAGAACTCCTAAACAAAGTCGCGGACGCCATTTTTGCAAAGGAAAATGTCGCTTCAAATGATCTGAGGAACCTCCCATTCTCCGGATGTTGAAGGAATTTTGAGACACCCTGTATAGTTTTTGATATGCGAATCAAATGTAATGTAATACCATTGTGTAAAGGATGTCCCAACTTAGACGGCTATATTGCAAGGGCTTAATTTACACTAAAAAATGTTAGTCAAAACATGACTAACAATTGCGTTATATGTGAAGTGAATATCTAAACAGTTCTATTATTCTCATTATACTGTATAACCATTTATTAATAGCACAAAGATCACGCGTTACTACGATAGACACGGTCGACCTTCATTGTGCTTCAATGGCATAAGCGGTGCTACTCGCATCGCGTATATTTGTTGACAAATCTGTAACGAAGCGTCTCCTGACTTTTATACAACATTTTCTTTCTTCTTTTTAGATATAAATTAAGCCTTTGCAGTTTGGTCGTCTAAGTTTGGGACACCGTATATGCAAATAAGTGGAGTATATTATATTGTAACTTGATGTGTTTATATTTTATTTGAATCGTTCTAATTGATGTTTATATAATTTAGGACATACAGTAACTTAAAATTGCTTCTGTGTAGTCGAAAATAAATTTGATCAATGTACAGGGTGTCTTAAAATTCCTTCAACATCCGGAAATCGGAGGTTCCTGAGATCGTTAGAAGCAACATTTTCCGTTGCAAAAATGGCGTCCGCGGCTTTGTTAAGGATTTATTAATGAAAAACACGGACCAATCTGAGCGCGACCTAGACGCGTGTTAGCACAGTCGGCCCGGCGCGCCAACTGTCAATCTAGGTAAGATTTGCGACTACTACTTTGCGAAACAAAGCGATTTTCGTTTAAAACGATACTTTAACAATTAATAGTTTACGAGATAATTACCTGGACCGCTTTAAACACCCTGCATATTAGCTACCTGTCATATCTGTTTTGTATTTTAAATTCCGTAATTGTAAATACGGGTTTGTATACAAAAGGTTAACCCTTTGCACTCGAAACTATTTTATCTCGAAAATTAAACATTTCTTTCGACATAGAATAATTCCACTTTATGGATATGAAATTAATATGAAGAAATGTTTAATTTTCAAGTTAAAGTAGCTCCGAGTGCAAAGGGTTAATATTCAAAAGTTCAAATGTTTATTGAAGAAACTTAACCCTTTGCACTCAAAGCAATTTTGTCTCGAAAGTTGAACATTTCTTTCGACCTAGAATAATTTCAATCTGTATGATTTTTTTCATTTGATGGATATGAAATTAATATAATACCTCATACAATATTTAAATATTTAGTAATTGGTTAGATCCAACATATTTAATAATGTAAACAATATTTTGAATAATGGTACAGCAATTCGAGTCTTAAGGGTTAAAACAGAGGAAGTGCACAGTTAAAGCGTCTTTCACTGCGCATGATGTGAATTATAATGCGCGACACGTTGCGTGGAAATGATACGATTGTATAATTAGGCTGTTCGCGCCGAGCTACTTAAAACAAGCAGCGTAGATTGGCCTTTATTCAAAAAGTTTGTTAAATATTCTACTCTTCCTGCATGTTTAGTTCTATAGCACTTAGAAACAACCTTGAACAACAACTTTGTCTTCTAGGTCAATTATTCAAATTATGTTGAACATACAATTACTTCAATACAAATTAGTATATCAACGCGTTCGTTATCAACGGTCACTTTTTGGATTTTTTTGAAAACTTAAAACAATTAGTTTGCTACATGACGTGAAAAAAATTTTGAAAATTGAAAGAAATGTGTTTGTAGATTTGTGTCAATTATTCATACTCTGCAAATTTCATCAAACTCGGACAACGTTGCTACAAATGTTTAGAAGTGGTGAAAGTTGCAGTTTTTCACGATTATTGGCCTATAATTAATAAATAGACAACGGATCTTTATGCAAAATAAAAGTTTTTTAACTAATTTGCATCCAACTGGAGTGAAATGTAAATTATCTTTCTTTTCTAATATGTTTAATTCGTTGTAAACAATATAAAAATGTTATTAAATTCTTCCAATATTTCACAAATGTATGTAATTGAAGTCTTTCATGCACAAATCTTGCTTCCCATACAGTTACATGAACAAAGCTAGTAAATATACAAAACAACTAAAACGATTAATTTCGATTTGAATTCTGTTAATGAATACTACACGTTACATATTTACATATCCAGGGAAAATAATACACAGAAATACTTCCCCTATTATTCAGTGATTGTAACAATGCACGCAACGATAGAACGCATTAATTCTCAGCACAAGCTTGAACATAACCTCGAGACTAATACACGTTTCTGTTACTATGCACTATACATATGTATACCTACACGTAAACAGTGTTGCATAAAACCTTCGTATAGTTCCATAAAACAACGTACCAATGACATTATACGTATAATCCGATATAGGGGTTCTTCTTCTACGAATTTGTAATTAAATTTTCTTTGCATGTAATTACCGGTCTATACTTAAATACTGGCTTATTTTGGTGTTATATGAAATATCCTCTTTGGAGAAACTTGATAGAGGAACGTTGAATAACTTTCATTTAATTAATTATGACCAAATTAATATAATTATTATAAGATTAACTCTTTGCTCTCGAAGCTATTGTATTTTAACTGGAAAATGAACCCTTTGCACTCCGAATTGTTTTTCAATTTTGTTGCCAACAACTCCCTACTATTTCAAGTGTCTCATTTGAAATTTACTTCAAAGGAAAGTTCCGTAACTCTATATATATTAATTATATTAAATATAACTCCCAAACTATGTTGTAATTCATATTTCTGGAACTTATATTTGTTTTCAACTAAAAAATACGACTTAAATAAATAAGGGAAGAACTAAATATATATAAAAACACGTTTCATTTAAATTTTCCTTTATACGATGTCGAGTCACACTCGACATAGGAGTGCAAAGGGTTAAACATTTCTTCCTACCTAGAATATTTCCATTCCCTATGATATTTCAAATTTTATGGATACGAAATTGGTACAATACCTTATACAATACCGAAATGTTTCGTAATTGATTAGTAGACTGCGCATCTTTATGCATTTATAGCAAAATTGAGTAGATGAAATTCAAAATTGTAAGAAAATTTTAAAAATTGAAAATGTCAATATATGATTTCTCATCTATTAAAATTATTAAGGAAAGGAAGAACATTCAATCTCGATTCTATTTTTTGCAATCGACGCAGACAATTTTCATGTTGCGTAAATATTTTGAATAAAAGTACAGCAATTTTTAGTGCCGCTTCAGAGTCGCCAATCGAGAGCTAAGGGTTAAATTATAGAAAATAGAAAAGAAATTGCACACTGGGACTAATCAACGCCAAAATTTTTAATAAGAGGAAAACACTGCACCAGCGGTTCACGATTTAAGAAAACAAATTTTATTTATAACCAAATTAACTCGATTGGTTTGGATAAAGAAATCGTGTGGTAGAGCACGTGGGGACTCCAATGTTCCCGCACAACGCAATTTAACGAATGGCCTTAAATCACCAGGTGATTGATCGACGGGTCAATATGTGCGACGATCGGCTCGCCATCCCGCATGTAAATGTTTACGTGAAAGGAGATGATATCGTCTTTTGATATATGAGATGCATAATGGAAAATACTATTGGATGACAGCATGCAAGAAGGTATGGGGCTTAGTAAAGCTACTACTTAAAAGCATTAGTAAATCTTCCAAAAATCCATGTAATCGATCGCTACAAAATTGTATAAACCAGAAAGACGAACCGTACAAAGTAAACGACGAATCTTCTTTTCCATAATGCTCTTTTTCGATACAGAGTACTATGTTCATAATGAACACAATAATAACAAAAATTCGCACACCTGTTGCTCTAGAAAATTTTCCAACTGTAACGTGACTTGTTCTGCTTGAAAATTGTAACACACCGAGCAATGGCTACGTTTATTTATAAAGAAAATGTGATTTTTTCGTGCGTCGACGCAAGATGAAACGTGTAAGTGCGTTCTCTGACAAAGTATGTGCAGTGGTTGAAGATCTGCGGAAACGTCAGACACGTAAACAATTGTTTCACGCTCTCCGTAGGTGTTAACGCAATTCGAAAAAAACCGATTAACAGTAAAGTTGGATTTTTGTAGGTTTCATACTCTCGCATGGGCTTCGACATCTTCGCGACAAGAGTACTGCGAGTCTGTCGTAATATTATTATCCACAGTGAACGAGCACGCATGCCTCCTTGAGTTAATTTAAATTGCAAGCGATCATAGAGGAAGGGGTCCATATGGGACTGGAGTAGGTTCGAACCCATAAACATTGAAGCATCACTAGATTTATGCACAATTTGAATAGTCGAGCGTAGACTATGTCGGTGTGGGCCTAAACGGGATTCTTAGGTAGCAAGCGTCACAAGAATTGGTAGCAATCCGAAGGAAGATTCGAAATACCTTCGATACGTACACAGTTCATAGTGGAAGGATTCTGGACACCAGGGGTGTTGTAACCAGAATTGAACGAGGAAATAGGGTGCAGCGTTGGGGTGTCTAGCCCGTGCAGTTAGTCTGGACGCAGAACACATGCAACCACGTCGGCGATTCGCTGTCTCTTACAGATCTCTCGATCACTGCACCACCAGCATGGCGACGGACGATCCCACGACAGGGTAGAACGACGATGCGTTACTCGCAGGTGCAGTGATTGCGACTACGCTAGCGTTCAAGCGTCGGGGAGCGTCGCGGCGCAGTCCGCGAAGCGCCACCCGAGCCGCGCAATCGGATAGAGGAGGACTGCGGATCCAGGTCGATCAATATGACGGGTCAGCAGTCGTTGCCTCGTGCTCGCGTTGCGGCAACCAAGCTGAACAGTTCAGCAGAGACACGGCGAACTAAGTCCGCCACGTTTGCGCCGTACGCTCCAGCTCAGAACGTACGCTTTTTCCTACGACGCCGCACGTGCTCCACGGAGCCACCAACTCTCCTTTCTGTTTTCTTTCTTACACACTCCGCAAGACGATACTGTAACATGTTTTGTTTGACGTTGCACGATCAAGTTGAACAGCGTTATAATTACGTACGAATATAATTCTACACTTTGTCGGGGGAACTACTAACAAGATACCAAAAGAATAAACTGACGAGACTGATGTCTTATTTATTCATTAAAACATAGTCCATTTACAAACAATTAAAAAAAAAACACTGAGAAACAACGTAATACGACCAAGAACTGTAACAATTTTTAAATTGCTAATTCTGTTGTTTTTTCTCTTAATAATTACTTCTCGTAGAATACAAGTAATTCGAGTGCATTAGTCTCGACATAAATCTTTTTCTCTCTTTCACACTCTCTTCCTATCGCTCTATCCTAATTACGTGCGAACCTGTAATGAACTCGGCGAACTCTGTAACAAAATTGAGGCGCAGAAATGCTTAAATAGTTATACAAAGTAGCTTCATTGTTACGAGCCAGGGCCGCGAGCAGCACGAGTGGACGGCGAAGGGTTGTTACCCTGGGAATATGATCTCTATTTGTTACTTGAGGGAAGCGGGCGAACGCAATGCGAGATTGGGGAGCCGTTAGAGTTATAGACAGTGAGGACGAAACTGATGCGATTATCAGGGAGCCTCTAGGAATGGAGTCAAAGCGCAGACGAACCTGATACGATCGTCAGGGAGCTGCCAGAGATGATCTTGAACATCTGTTAGTCATCCGTAACATCATTAATTATGCAAAAGGTAGATGACAATTTTCTGTTAACCTTTTTCTTTTATAATGATTGCACGAAAAGTAAAATTAATCTCCTTCTTCGTCGTCAGACGCGAGTCCGTCTCTTTCGAACTCATCCAAAATCCAAATTTGCCCATAACTCTGCCTTCGTGGCATAAAGAACTTCAAAAATTTTCTGTACCATAGGTGAGGGATCTCTGTTATCACAATCATGGCACAGAACTTCGATGTCGCACAGTCTAGAAATAATGGTTTCTAACTCTACTTCCATTAATCTTTTCACCTCGACTGGATACAAAAATAATAAATTATGTTTCTCTACATGATCATACGGGTTCGAATGAAATAATATTTCACTCTTGCAATACCTGAGCACTAAATTCGTCGACTATGGCATTATCCCCACGATTATCAATTGCCCACTCCCACGCGGGCAATCCCCGCGCCCACTCGCGCCCACTTCCACGTCTTGCTGAATAGCACAGGGGCTGGCAGTCTTGAACAGTATCTCGTCGGTTTTCGGGGCTCTTACGGCCCCAGAAAGTACAGCGTAAGACGCTCGTAAAATGAGACGTCTGTATGGATCATAAGTCTGTGCACATAAGGTGTCAGGTCTATTCCTATATCTCGTTTGTGAAAAAAGTAGGCCTGTGATTTTACTTATCTTCTGTCTGTGATAACGTTCAGATAATTCGTGCAGCAACTCGATGGCGCCACCATTCAGTTCTGATCATTATTACGGACAGACTACTTACTAATCGTTACAAGAGTGTTTGTTATTATCTTTTAAGTGTTATTTTTATCTTTTATATAGGTTAACACAGAGAGGATACGAGAGTGCTCACGCCCGGGTATAACTTGCCACCACTTTTTGGCACGCTCACGCTTAGCACAGAACAGATCCCACACCCACGGTAGAGACACTGTTAAAGACTGCCAGCCCCTGTGTCATTCAGCGAGACGTGGAAGTGGGCGCGAGTGGGCGCGGGGATAGCGTGAAACTTACAGTGATCTGAAATACCACATCGCTAAAAGTTCAACCATCGACGAAAATAGTATCAAAATAGACCGATTCGTCTCACCGATGCGTCGCGACGAGAATCTCCTCAGTGGTATTCTGCACCGACGGAATGCCGTCGGTGGCCTTCTGTTTCTCTGATTGGAGCCGGAATATATTCTAGAGGACGTAAAAGAACACCGAAATATTCGGGTGACACGAGACACGACCTCCCATAAGGCTGGCCGACTTGAACAGTCTCCCGACAGTGTCAATATCACCGACGAAAGCCCCTGTGCTATTCAACGATACCAGCAAGTGGACACAGAAATGTTGTGGAAGAGAATAGGAATAGGAATATAATTTATTGAAAATCAACATATTTATTAAAAGTGCAGCTGTTAGCTCGCCGTTACGCTTTATTCATAAGACACAAAAAGGTCTTACAAATAGAGGATAATACCGATTGCCCAGGTCTCACCACAAGGAGGTTGCTGCACAAGAGACCCGAAAGAAAGTCAGAACGAATTCGATATTCCTCCTGGCTCCCTTTCTTACAATAGCGCGCTTATACTAAATTACGCAGATATGTCGAGTAATTGTCACGGACTAAACTGTGAGAATCGGAGAAATTAACGCACGCACGCACGCAAGCCGAGCAATGATTGTGGACCAAAAGACAAAACCGCAAACAGAGGGAAGAATCGAAGCAGATGGCTTTGATTTGCAAAGAAGAAACATAAACCAGAGCAGAAGGTTCTGGTTCGGGGGTGACGCTAAGACAATATTGCTCGGCAAATAAAAGTAACTTAATACTACGCCGGAGACTTCTTGACGCGTTCTCTTCTTGGTGTGTCCTCTTCTTCGTGTATTTTAGCTGAAACAGACTAATAAGAATTAGATACAGCAAATATCCCGCACACGAGTGCAAACTTAATTCCAGCTCACGAGAGCAAACAAAACACCAGCTCACGAGAGCCAACCTAACACCAGCTCACGAGAGCCAACCTAACACCAGCTCACGAGAGTCAACCTAACACCAGCTCACGAGAGCCAACCTAACACCAGCTCACGAGAGCCCAACTAATAACCCCACACACGAGTGCAGCCTATAGGCGATTCGGGTTGCCCCAGGGACGCGAATCCCCGTACTCACTCACGGTCCTATCCGTCAGTGAGCCCCTGAGGGACCTCCGATCGGAGGAATACCAATTTCAAACGAAATATAAACATTTTTAGAAGAGGAACTTGTGAAAGTTCCGAAGTGGACAGTTTGAATTTCAGAAATAAAAATTGTAACGTGGTTCCGCGCTTTTTACCTAAATAGAACCATAGAATATATGACAGTGTTCAGGGCCTGGGTGAACCAGCTTGAATAATACATATATTTTGTTCTGAAGAAAGGTGAAATTGCAAAATGTTATGGAAGGGAATAGGAATAGGAGTAAAATTTATTGAAAATCAATATCTTTATTAAAAGTGCAGCTATTAGCTCGCCGTTATGCTTTATTCATAAGACACAAAAAGGTCTTACAAATAGAGGATAATACCGATTGCCCAGGTCTCACCACAAGGAGGTTGCTGCACAAGAGACCCGAAAGAAAGTCAGAACGAATTCAATATTCCTCCTGGCTCCCTCTCTTACAATAGCGCGCTTATACTAAATTACGCAGATATGTCGAGTAATTGTCACGGACTAAAATGTGAGAATCGGAGAAGAAGTCTCCGATCCACGGAGGGCCAAGGCGAATCAGGCAGAAGGCTCTGATTCTTTCAGAGACTAAAACATAAGAGAACCAGAGCAGAAGGATCTGGTTCGTGGGAGACGCGAGCAGTGGCCAAGATGAATCCACACTGCAATACCTTTTCTCCCAACCGCCTGCCGCCAGAGACGGACGTGGGTGGCAAATTTACGAAGATACTGGGATACCGCGAGCATGAACGTCTCTCAACCCCCCCCATTAATATCATCTACCGCGAATTCCCGTACCAACAAATCTGATACATACTACATGCGAACAAGGTCCGACACAGTAGAAGGCTGTGCCGGAGTAAAAAAAACG